>MU619960.1:0-28021 GCA_025201785.1 Xylaria longipes
TTAAATATTTTTATTAGTTTATATTTTATATAATTAAATATATATATTTTATAATTATTTATATACTTAAGCTATTAATAATATTTTATTACTAGCTTTTTAGTTTTATGCTTATTAAAATATATTATAATTATATAGTTATATATTTTTTATATAATATATATTTATAAATATAAAAAATTAAACATAATAAATTTTTTTTTATATATAATTAATCCGTTTTTAAAAAACTATAAGTTATTTTTACGCTAGTTTTAAGCTTTTTTTTAGTAAATTTTTATACTAGTATTTTTACGGTTTTTTTTTAAAAATTTATTTTATTAATTAATATTTGTTTAGTTTTTTAAGTTTTATTTATAGTTTAAATATAAAAATAAAAATAATCGCTATAAAAGTTTAAGCTTATTTAAAAGCTTTAGCTATATTATTAATAAGTTAAAAAAAAGTAAAATTATAATAAATATAATAAAGGCAGTAGGTTTAAACACTTAATTTACTTATTATTAAAAGCTAATATTTTATATAAGGAAAAAAAGAAAAAAAAGCGTAATAGGTACAAGAATTTATACTTAAATATATAGCCCGCGAAAGTATTTACTATAGCAGTAGTTGCCTAATAAATACTAGCTAGTAAATACTATAGCCCTTGTATAAACTACTAGCTACCCTAGCTATATAGCGCCTTTATACCAGCTATATAACGCTTAGGCTATAATAATCCCTCCTTTATAAAAAGATTCGGCCCGAGTTTTTCGCTGCATATAAGGCTTTTAATTTATAGGATTATATAATTTACTTGTATAAGGAATTAAATAATAAGTTTTTTTAATTAATACTTTTAAAATTAAAAGGTTTCTTTTAGCTGTTAATAATTAATTAGTTTTTAAAGCTTTTTATATTTTTAGTTTTTTTTTAATTAAGTTAATAGCTAATTATATAGTAAGTATTTTTTAATTATAGCTTATTTATAAAACTTTTTATATATTTTTTATAAACTTATTATTATTAGCTAATTATTATTTTTATATTTTATAGCGAACTTTTTTTTTATAACTATATTTATTTATATTTTAAAATATAACAATAGCTCTATTTTATTTAGATTTTTTTTATAGTATTTTTTAATTTTAATTTATAAGTTTTTTAAATTTATTATAAAATACTACTTGTTGTTATATTTTTAATTTTTTTAAACAATTTTATAATATAGTTTATAATATTAAATATGTAATAAAAGGATTTTTTTTATTTTTTATTTTTTATTATTTAAATCTAGGTTTATTATTTTTTTAATAAAATATTTATATTTTTAGCCCGGTAGTAAGTTATTAAAATATTTTTAAAGTTAGTTTATATAAAACTATTAATTATTATGTTAGCTATTAAATAATTTTAATTTAAAAATATTAAAGTTATTTAATTATATTTTAATAATTTTATAATAGTTTTTAATTATTAAATAGTTAAGTTTATTATTTAATTAATCCGTTTATTTTTTTTTTTATAAAATATATATATAGTTATATACTATAAAATCTAAATTATATTAATATTTATTAGTTTAGTTAATTATTTTTTATTAAGTTTTTTTTATTTATTGTTTTATTATTTTTATATATTTATGTACTTTTTACGCGAATATTTAAGCTTTTTTATAATTTAGCTTTTTTTATACCGGGCAATTTATTAAACTTTTAGTTTTAAATTTTTAATTAAAAGTTATTTTTATTTATTTATTTATTATAACTTTTTATAATATTAGTTTTTTTAACGATTTATATAATAATAAAGCTTATATAATATTTAAAATAAAAAACGCTCGCGATTAGTTTTTTTAAAAATAATTAATAAACAGCTATAAGCGTTAATTTATTTATTAATATATAATTTTTACTTGTTTTATAGTTTGTTTATATTCTACTAATAAAAAGTTTAGCTTTACCCCGTAGATTTTTAATAGCTTATTAATAAAGTTTAAAATAAACTAATTACTTTAATTACTTATAAATATTTTTAGCTAGCTAAATATTTAATAAAGTTTTTAATAATATATTTTAATAGCTGTTTTAACTATTATTAAATTTTTATAAACTATTATTTATAATATTTTTAATAATTTATTAATTATATAAAAAATTATATTATTTTTATTTTAATTTAATAAAAAATTTTTAAAGTTTATTATTAAATATTATTATAAACAATTAAATATTTTTAAAAATATAAGCTTGTTTAGTGTTTTATTATAAAGCACTTTTATTAAACAATAAAAATAGTTCGTTATATATTATTTTATATTATTATATAACCTTGGCTACTAGTATTTTTTTATAACTAACTATTAAATTTTACCCCTTTTTAAATATATTATAGCTAATTAGCTATATATTTTTTTAATAATATATATTTATAAGTTATTAGTTTTTAATACTATTAGTTTTTTTTTATATAAAAATAAGTTATTAAGTATAAACTAATCAAAATAAATATTATTTTTTACCTATAAGCGTTACTTGTTTAAGCTAACGTTTATATAGTTAGTTTTTAATAATATATTAATTAAAACCACGTATAATAATAATAAAGGTGCTATATTATTTAATATATATATTTTAGCTTTACTTAATAAAACTAACCTTTTTACTACTAGCTTAAATAAAGCTATTATTTGTTATTTATTTTATTTTTATTTTTATATTTTTAAATTTTTAACAAAACAAAATAAAATATTTATAATAATATTTTTTAATCCTAGTTAATAAATAATTATAAAATTATAATATAAAATTAGTTTAACTTATTTAGTTTATTATAAGTTTAATACTTTTTTTATACTAAAATATTCTAGGGCTATATAATTAATAATAATTATAAAAAACTGTTATTTTTATAAATTAATTAATTTAGCCCTTTAATATAACAAACTTTTTATAACTATAAGTATTTTTTTTATTATAAATATTATAATTTAATTCTGCTTTATATAAAAATTTTTAAAAAAAAACTACTAGCTTTTACGGTTTTTTTAGCTTATTATACTATAAAAACACTTTAGCAGCTATATTATTAAATATATTAGTTTTTATTTAAGTTTTTACTTTATATAAAAAATACTATAACATTAATATATTTATTAAAGCTTTTTATAATTAACTAAAAACCGCTTAATATACTTTAATTTAATTAAAATTCGAGCTAGTATAAATTAAGTTATTAAATAGTTTTATTATTTATTTATACTATTTAATAAATTGCTAATAAAAGTTATAAAACCTTAGAAAAAAACGTACGTTTTTAAAATATATTTTTTTATTTTTTACTAAAGGCTATTAATATTAAATAATTTTTATTTTATTTAAGTTTATTATAATATTTTTTGTTTTTATAATAAAGCTTAAAAATTTGGTTTTAATAATATAAAATTTATATTTTTTAAAGTTAGCTTATAGTCCTGCGGCATATAACCGTGTTAATATTTTATTTATATACTTATTATATTTTAGTTTATTATTTAAATAAATAAAAATATTATTAATATATATTATATAAAATATATTTAAATAATCCTTTAAAATATTATTAATAAAACGTTAAAAAATAAATAGTTTATTTATAAGTTTAAAAAATATTATTTTAAACTAATATATATTATATTAAGTACGGAATATAGTTAAGCTTTTATTATTTTTTATTATTTATATATAATAAAAAACCTATTAAATATTAATTTTTATATATATTTTAGCACTAAATAATCTTAATAATGTTTTTTTTACTAAAAATAACAAGTATTAGTTTTTTTAAATAATATTATTTAATTTTTAATAATTTATATAAAATCGTAAAAACTTATCTTTTTTAAATATAAATAATACTAGTATAGCTTATAAAACATTAATTAGTTTAATAAAATTTTTAAGCAGGTTTTTTTTTATAAATTTATAATACGCTTCTGTTTTTTTTAATAATATTTTATATAACGCGGTATATGTTAATAATTTAAACGCTTTATTAATAATAATTTAATAATTTATTTTTAACTGTTATAATAAAAGCTTATTAAATATTATTTTATTAAAAATATTTAAATATTTATAATATTGTTTAAATACTTATTAATAAGCTTTTTTATAAAGTTTTGCTTTATTTTTAATTAATTTGTTTTATTTTTTTTATTTAATAATATAATTAATTTCGTATAAGGTAATATATTTATACGCCCTAGTATTATTTTTTTTAATAGTTGCAGCGAATATAGCTATACTTATTATAGTAATTTATATTAGTTAATGTTTATATTAATTAATAATATTTTTTTATAATATATATAAGCTTTACGTATCTTTAGTTATTTTTTTAAATAGCGGGCGATTAATTATTTTTATATATAATAGTTTAAAAACAAAGGGTTTATAATTTTCTTTGTTTAATAGTTGTTTTATATAATTAACCTTTTATTATTCTTAATTAATATTTAAATTAAAACTTACTTATAAAGGTTATAGTATACTAATAAATGTTTTAAAGGTAAATACTTCCAAGGTTATAAATATAAAAGCTTTATTCTTTTTTTTTTTTAGTTCTACAATCCTTTTTATATACTTATACTACTACTTTTATAAATTTTATTAACTTTTATTTTTTAAGTAATAACTTTATAGCGTAACGTTTTTAACTTATATATTTATTTTAATAGCGTTTATTTTTTTATTTTATTATTTATTTATAACGGTTTATATTTTCTTAATATATAGGATTAATAATAAAGTTTTTTATAATATTTATTAAAATATTATATATATAATAACTTGTTTTTTAGTTGTTTAAAAATAGTAATTATTTTTGCTAGCTATTAATTAATATATTATAGTTTTTAAAAAACTTTTTACTAATAATTACGTTATATTTTATATTAACTATTAATATAAAGGTATTTAATATTATATGTTTTTATACCCGGAAATATAATTATAAAGCTATATTTATAGTTTAAGTTGTTTTTTTATTATACTTTATAATTATACTTAGCTTAAAGCTAGTTATTTTTTCTAGTTTTAAATATTATATTATTTATAACACGAATTTTATATTAATAAAAAAATATATATTTGCTTTTATATTAAGCAATATTAACGTAGTTAATATAAATTTATTATTTATTATTATATATTTTATAAATAAAAGGTTTTTTTTAAGAGTTTTTTTAAAAAATTAAATAATATTTTCTTATACTATTTTATATTTAATATTAATATTTTTATTAACCTAAAAAAAAAATTTAGTTATTTTAAGCAGTATTTTTTAGCTATAAAGGATTTTAATAATTTATATTTATAGTTTTTACAATAATTTTACTAATATAAGTTATATTTATTTTTTTATATTTTATTTTTATAAAGCAAGAGTTATTTTAGTAGTTTTATTTATAACAAATAAAATATTATTTTTTAACAATTAATATTTTTATTTAGTTAAAAATAAGTTTAACGTAAACTTGTTATTTATTATTAGTTGTATTTATTAAAATAATACTATAATATTTTAAATATACTAATTAATTATTATAAAACTATTTTTAGTTTATGTTTATATTTTTAAAAAGCGTTTAGTTTTTATTTTTTCCTTTTTTTTTATTGTTTTTTTTTACTATATTAGCTTTTTTTATTTTTATAATATAGTTTTTATACTGCTAATAATTATATATTTAAATAAACTTATAATAAACTATAAATATTATTTTTAAGTTTTTTATTAAACCAGTTTAAGAGTATATTATATATATCGCGCTTAAAATCCTTTTTAAGCACGCGAGCTTAGCTAGCTAGCTAAATAAACTAAATTTTTTATTTAAAAAATTTTTTTTTAATTTTAATCTTTTTATTTTTATACTATACTTAAGTAGTTTTATATTTATTTAAATTATTATATTAGTTATATAAGTGTTATATAAGTTTGTTGCTAGTAGTAATTAAAAGTTTTTTTTTCGGCGTTTTATTAATAATAAAATAAATAATATTGTTAAAAGTAAAACTATTTATACAGCTAATAATATAAATAATTCGTTTTTTATTATTATTTTAATAGTTAGTGTTTTTAGTTAGCTTGTTTTTTAATAATATAAACTAATATTTAAATTTAACTTTAAGCTTGCTAGCGTTTAGCTTGTTATTAGTAAAAATAAGCGGGTGCTTAGCCTTAGTAAAACGCTTGGTCCTTTTTTAAATAAGCGCAGCGAAAGCAATAAATGGTCCGTTTTTAATAATAAAATAATACGTGATCTAATCTATTCAAGCTTAAAGGTTATCCTAAACTTTATTAGTGTTAAATATATACTTTTAAATTTTAATTTTAAAAAATAAATACCGTTAATATTAATTAAAAGCTTTATTAAAAATTAGGTTTTTTACCTTTTTTATATATTCTTTAATATTAAATTTTTTTTTATTTTTATTACTAAGAATCCTGGTTTTAAACTACGCTGTAAGCTCTACGGCTTACTATATAATTAATTGTTTAAAAATTATTATTATATTTTATTAAATTAAGGCAACGTTTTTTAGTCGCAGCTAGCTATAAAAGGTATTCTGCTATAATCAGGGTATTTTTAAAATAATATTTTTTTTAGCTTCGGCTAAATACTCCGTACTAAGGTTCTTTTATACTATTTTATTTATAGTGTTTTTTTTTATTATAAGTAGCTATGCTTAACTTAATTATTTTGTTTTAAAGGAATTTATTATTTTTTTAAATATTAATATAATAATATAAAATATTATAATAAATATAATAAAAACAACAGGTTTAAATATTTAATTTATTTATTATTAAAAGCTAATATTTTATATAAAAAAAAAAAAAAAAAAGCGTAATAAGTACAGGAATTTATATTTAAATATATAGCCTGCAAAGGTATTTACTATAGTAGTAGTTGCTTAGTAAATACTAGCTAGTAAATACTAAAGCCTTTATATAAACCACTAGCTACCTTAACTATATAGCGCCTCCACACCAGCTATATAACGCCTAGGCTATAATAAAAATAATATTATTAAATTTTTTTTTTTTTTTATATTATTAAAAGATTTTTTTTTTATTATAATATATTAGCTAATATAAATTTTTTTTTAAATAATAAATAATAAAAAAATTATATTTTTTAAAAAAATTAGCTTATTTAACTTATTAAAAGTTTAAATATTATTTAATATTAAAATATTTTAAAACTTAATAATTAATAATTATTAAAAAAAGTTTATTTTATTTATTAATTAATTTAAGCTTTTATTTTTTTAATATTAAAGTTATTATTAATATTTTTTTATTATATATTTTATAGTTTAATTTAATGTTATAAAATATTTTAAAAAAATATATAATAAAATATTATTTATTTTTATATTTTTATATTATAATTTTAATAGTTATATTATTAAAAGTATTAATTTTTATTTTAATAAAAAAGTTATATTTATAATATTATAATAAAAAAAAAATAATAATTTTTTTTTAATTTATTAAATAATTTATTATATATATTATTTTATTTAAAAAATATATTTTTTTTTATTAATTAATTAAATAGTATTATTATTTAGCTATAATTATATATAAACTTTTAATAAAAATTTTAAAATTTTAAAAATAATTATATATTTTTTATAATAATAAATAATTTTTAATTATTTATTATTTTTATTTTAGCTAAATTTATTTATATATTTTTAATATTTATAATATAGTTTAAAAACTTGGTTTTAATAATATAAAACTTAAATTTTTTAATATTTATTTATAAATTTATATTTTTTAAACATTATAAAACTAGTTTTATATATTTATAATAATTTTTTAAATTATTTAAATAAATAAAAATATTATTTATATAAGTGTTATAAAAATTATTAAAATAATTAAATAAAATATTATTAATATAATATTAAAATATAAAAAGTTTATTTATAAGTTTAAATAATAATATTTTATAATAATAAATATTATATTATATATAAAAAATTATTAAGTTTTTATTTTTTAAATATATTTTTATATAATAAAAAATTTATTATATATTTATTTTAATAAAAATTTTAACTTAAACTATATAAAATAAAGTTTTTTTAATAAAAAATAAAAAATATTTATTTTTTTTAATAAATTTATTTAATTTTTAATAATTTATATAAAAGCGGAGTTTTTTATTTTATTTATATATAAATAAAATAAAAAACACGTAAAATATATTATTTAGTTTAATAAATTTTTTTTATAAGTTATTAATTAAATAATTTTTAATTATTTTTAGTTTATTTAATAATATTTTATATAAAAGGTTATAGCTTAAGTTATTAGCTAACTTGTTATTAATAAATTTTATTTTATAATTTATTTTAAAATAATATAAAGGTAATATATTAAAATTTATTTTATTAAATATATAAATTAAGTTATAGTATTTTAATAGTATAAGTTTTAAAGCTTTTTATTTTAATTTTTTATTTTTATTTTTAAAAAAATTTTTTTTTTTTATTTTAGTTTTTTTATTATTAATAAACTTATTAATTTTATAAATATTAATAATTTATATTTAATATAAAAATTTTTTTTTTCGAATAAAAGTTTAAAATATAAAAATATTAAAGTTTATAATTTTTTATAAAAGTTTTTTTTTAAATTATTTAATTTTATTTTTTTATAAATAGTATAGTTTTATATTATTTGATTTTTATTCGGCTAAAAAACTTTTTTATTTTAGCTTTTTTAAATTTTTTTTTTTAGCTTTTTTTATTTATTTATAAATAAACTTTAAAAATAAAAGTAAAAAAGCTTTATATAAGTTTTTTTATATTTTTTTAATATTAATAGTAGTAAAATTATTATATTTTAAAATAAAAATTAGTATAGCTTGTTAATTTTTTTAAGGTTTTTTATACTGTTTTTTTTTTTCGTTTTTTATTTTACTTTAAGTTATAGTTTTTTTACTTTATATTAAATTAATAGCTAGAATATTATAACTAATTATTAGTATTATTTATTATTAATATATATTTAATGTTATAATTTAAAAGTAATATTAGTAAAAAAACTAAGTAGTATTTTTTATTATTAAATAATATATTATATTTTATAAACTATAGTTTTTTAATAATTATTTTATATTATATATTTAAAATAAATATAAAAATATTTTTAAAAGTTTGTTTTTAAATTTATATTATTATAAATAAAGCTTTTTATATATTTTAATTATTTTGTTTATTATATTTAATTATTAATTAAGGTTTAAATTTAATAATAATATAAGTATTAAATAATTTTATAATTTTTTTAGTAAAATAAATATTTACGCTTATATATATACTAGCTTTTATATTTTTAAAAAAATTATTTATAGTTAAAAAAAGTTTATTATTATATATAATATATATAAATAAAAAAAGTTTTTTTTTTAAATATTTATTTATTAAATTTATTTTATTATATTTTTTTCGAAGTATTTTTTTTAAGTAGGAGTTTATTTTCTTTAAGGTTATTTTTTTTTTTTTTTATTAATATTGTTTTTTTTAGTTAAAGAAATAAACATAAATAAAAATTTAGCTATAATAATAGTAATTTAAGCTTTATAATCTGTAGGAAATATATATATTAAAAAATAGTTTTTAATAATATATTTTAATTATTTATAATTAAAATATTTGTTTTTAATAATTAATTTTTTTATTTTATTAGGGATTAGTTTTTTAGCTGTGGTAGTAGTTTTTAAACTATTAGTTATATTATTTAAAGTGGTATTATTATATAGTATATAAAAGTTTTTTTAGTTATTATTCGCGGAAGTTGTTTTTTTTTATTTTTTATTTTTTTTACGTGTAATATTATATTTTTAGTTAATAAAATAAAAATAATAAATAATTTAAAAATAATATTTAATATAAATATTAAATATTAAATCTTTTTTAAAGTATTTTAAAAAAGTATTAGTTTTTATTTTATTAATAAGTTTATTATAAAACTTTTTTATTTATTTAAACTTATTAATGTTTTTTTTATTAGCTAAGCGAATAAACTTAAATTTAAAAATAAAAAATTTAGCTATTTTATATTTAATAAAAGCTAGCTTTTATTATTTAGTTTTAATTTTATTTATAATATTAATATTAAAATAATTTTTTTTAAAGTATATAAATAAAATATTAAAAGTTTTAATAGTATTAAAGTATTTATTAAAAAAATAAAATAATAAGCGTTTAAATACTATGCTTTTAATATAGGATTTTATATTAGTTATTTTAATATTATTATTAATAAATTAATTATTATTAGTATTTAATTATTTTTTTATACTTTAAAGCTATATTTTAAATAAGATATTATTTTTAGCTTTATTATTATAAAATATTAGTATAAAAATTTTAATAAATTTATAAAATTTAGTTTTAGTTTAAGTTAAGGTAGGTATAATATTTTATTAATTAAAGAGATTAATAATTTATTAATTTAAATTATTTAATAGTTTTTAAACGCGCTTATAATTAATAATTATATTATTTAGTTTTTTAAAAAGGCGATTAATAATAATATTATTTATAGGGTTAAATTTTCCGGATTTTCTGTAAAGTTTTATTAATTTTTTATTTTTTTTAATAATAATTTTATTTAATTTTTTAGCTTATAATACAAGCTTATTTATTTAAGTATTAATAAAATTAAAAAAAATATAACTTTTAATAGTTTATTAATAATAAACTATTATTAATAATAATTTAGTTTTAAAATTAATAAATAAAAAACTAAAATAAAAAAAAAATTAAACTATAAAAGTTTTTTTATTAAAAAGCTTGTTATAATAAAGTTAAATTATTTTATTTAGTTTAATAATAGTTTTAAATAAAAAAGCAAGGTTATTATTTTTTAAAACTATAGCTATATAGTTTTAAACTAAAGTTTTAATCGCGTTATATATAATAAAAATATTTTTATAATTTTTTTATTTAAAAAGTTAGGGTTTTTAATCTAGTTATAAAATTAATAAGCGAAATAAAATAGGTTATTTTATTAGTTATTATTATTATTATTTATAGTAGTTATATTATTATTAAATAAAGATTTTATTTTTATAAAAAAAAAAATTTTTTTTTATAGTAATTATAAAAATTTTATTTTTTTAGGTTATTAGGTTAATAAAATCGTTTATAAATATTTTTATTTGTTTATAAGCTTTAGTTTTAAGCTGGGTTTATTTTTTATTAATGCGCGGTATAACGTAATTTTATATTATAGTTTTTATATAACAGGTTAATTTAGTTATAGTTGTAGGAAATATTAAAAAATAGTTTTAATATTTTAAAATAAAAAATAATTTATAAATTATTATATTTATATATTAATAAAAACAAAGCTTTAATAATATATGTTATATTATATTAAAATTTATAAATAAAGAGGAAAAAAAAAGCAAGGAATTTAGCTATAAAATCTTTATACTAAGTAGGTTATATATAAAGGGTATAAAGTGTAGGGCAGCTAGCAAGCAGCTGGCAGCAACTACTAGTAAATATATTAAGTGTAGTAGTTAGTACGGGGTAAAGCTACCAGCTAAAAGCTACTAAGCTGTAACTTATAATATGTTAAAACTTATTATTAATAATTTTAGTTAAAAAGTTTATTAAAATAATAAAAAACTAAAATAATTTTATTATAAAGTTTATATAAGTTTTAAAAAGTTTAATAATTATTTATTAAAATAATTTAAAAAAAAAATTTTAAATTTTTAAATTTTTAAAATATTAATAAATATAAAAAGTTTAATAAAAAACTATTTATATAAACTAAAAAGCTAAAACTAATTAAAAATAAATAAAATATAAATAAAAGTTAAAATAAAAAAGTTAATTATTTTAAAAAATATATTAATTAATAAAAATTTTTTTAATTAAATTTTTAATATTTTAATAAAATAACTTATAATAATAATAAAGTTTTTTATATTATGAAAAACTATAATTTAAAAAAATTATAAAGTTTTTTAATTATATTTAAAAATTATTTAAATAAAATTAATAATTAAATATATTTATTATATTTTTTAAAATAATTATATAAAATTTATATAAAAAATATTAAAAAAAATTAATAAAAAATTAAAAAATAAACTTTAAAAAGTTTTATTAACTAATTAATATAAAATAATATTTAAAATATTTTAAAATTTAAATTTTTTTTAAAACTTAATAAAATAAATAAAATTATTAAAAAAAAACATTAAATATTATTTTAATATTTTTTTAAAAAAATATAATTAAAAGTTTAATAATAGTTATAAAATATTAAAATAAAACAATAAAGTTTATAAAATATTTTTTAACGTTTTTAATAAATTTAAATAATTTATTATAATAATTAATAAAATATAATAATTATTAAAAATTTAAAATATTATAATATATAATTATTTAAAAAACTATTATATTAATTTAAAAACTTTTTTTATAAAAAGTTTTTAATAATAATTTTATTTTAAATAAGCTTTAATAAACTTATAACAAACTATTTTATAAATAATTAGCTAAACTTATTTAAATATATTTTTTATTAAAATATTATTTAAAATAGGTTTAAAAAACTTATATAATAATTATTTTAAAGTTTAATAAAATTTTAAAAATAAAACTTATAATAATAAAATAAAAATTTATATTATTAATAAATATTATTAAAAAAGCTTTAAAAAAATATATTTATAGTTTATAAAAATAATTAAACATATAAATTTATTATTAAAAAGCTAAATAAAAAATAAAAAATAAAAGTTTATAAAAATTATTATAAAAATAATAGTTAAATATATTTATAAATTATTATTATAAAAATATATAACGTTTTTATTATTATTTAAAATATTAAAAACTTTTAATATAATTAATTATAAACGTTTATTATATATATAATTAAAAAAAGTTTTTATTTTAAATAATATTATAAATAATAAACTTTATTAATAAAAAAACTACGATTTTTTAATTTAATAAAAAATAAACTAAGTTTATTTAATTATATATAAAAATATATTAAAGTTTATCTTTATTTTTATTTTTTTTATTATATATTTTTATATTATATAAAAACTTAATTATAATTTATTTAAAAATTATAATAATAAAGTTTATAAATAATATAAATTAAATTATAATAAGTTTAAATATTTAATTAAACTTTTAAGTTTTTAAAATAATTTAATAAATATATAAAGTTTAAATAAAACGTTATAAATTAAAGTTTATATTAAAAACTTTTTTAATATATTTTATAATAAAATATATAAAAGTTATAAATAATATAAAATTAAAAAATATAATAATTATATTTAAAAAAATGTTTAATTTTTAAAAATATTTTTTAATTATTAAATAATATAATAAAAATATTTTAAAAAGCTATAAAAATAGTTTATTATATAATAATATATAGTTATAAAGTTAAAAAGCTTAGCTTAAAATATTAATATAGCTAGGATAGTAAGCTATTTTAACAGCTGCTACGTAGCTGTTAAAATAGCTAGCGATATATATATTTAAACTATAGTAAATACTTACTTAAGTTAAAAACAAACAACGTACTTTTTCTACCTATTTTTTTCTTAGTAATAAAAGTAGGACGTAGGAAAAAAAAATTGTAAAAAAAAAAAAAAAAAAGAAAAAAAAAAAGTAAAAGCTTTTAAAAAACACCTGCTATTTAAACTAATTTATTAAATACCCTTGTATAAAATTTTATATTATTAAAAAAAAACAAATATTAATAAAATTAAAAATAAACGAAAAAATTAAAAAACGAGAATTTATAAATAATTTACGCGAGCTTTTTCTTTATTTAAACAGCTTTTTAAAAAAGTTTCCGCTAAATATTATATAAAAATAATTATTTTAAAAGTTAGCCGATCGCTTTATATTAATAAATATAGCAGAAATTAAAGCAGTTTTTAACCTTAGCTTATATAATTATTTTAATAATATAAAATCCTTAGCTAAATAGCTTTAATAATTATTATAATAATTTAAACAAGTTAGCTATATTTAAAAAATATTACTAGCGTTAAAAATTATTTATATAATTAATATATTTTATATTAAAAAAGCTGTTATTTTTATAAACTTAAACTTTAAGCTTTAAAATATTATTAAATAAGTAAATAATAAAATAATAACAAATAATAACTTTATTTTTTTTAAATAAACTTTTAAAAATAAATACCTTGGTTAGCTTATTAATAATAAAATATATAAAGCTAAAAACTTTATTTAAATTAAATAAAAAAATAATAAATTATTATTTTAATATTATAATTATATTTAAAAAACTATTAAATAAATAAATATTTAAAATATTTTTAAAACTTTTATAAATATAATAAATAAATTATTTATAAAAAATATTTTTTTAAAAATAATTATTTTAAAATTTATTAATAAATTTAAAAACTATAATTTTTAATAAAAAGCTTTATTATAGCAAATTTTTAAAGCTAAATTTTTATAAAAATATTTAAAAATTATTTAAAATATAGTAAAAATAATTATTAATAAAGCTAAAATAAAAACAAAATATTAAAAAAAACAAAAAATTAAAACTATTTAAAAGATTTTTTTTAAAATACTTAATATATTTATTTAATAAACTATTAAAAGTATTAAAAACTTTACTAAACTTTTTATATAATAAATTATATTTTTATTACCTGGTTTAACGTTTATACTGCTTGTTTTAGTATAATAACTGCTGTTATTTTTTTTTTAAATAACTTATTATAACATTGTATATTTTACGCTGTAAAAACGTATATACTAAAACAAACTTAAATAATTAACATTAAAATACTTTAACTATTATTAAACTAAATATATAATAAAAAATTATTTTTATATATGTTAATACCCGGTAAATAATTAATAAAATTAAACCTATAGTAATAATATTACTAGTAGTAGTAAAAGTAGTAAAAAAAAAAATTATATAATATATAAAACAAAAACAACTATTAAAGTAATAAATTAACATAGTAGCTTTTTTTTATAAAGTTATTAATATATTTATTAATTAATAAAATAAAAATTTTAAATTAAAAAAAAAAATTATACTTTTGCTATAATAACTAAGTTATATATAAATATAATATAATACTCCGCGAAAATAATAACTATAATAATAAAAACAAGCTTATTTAAAAATAAAAGTTAATTTTATATGTAAATATTAATAATAAAAACTTTTAAAAAAAAAATTTTAATTAAAATTAATATAAATATTTTATAAAATTATAATTAATAAAAATAAAAATAAAAAAGCTATATATATTAATATAAGTTAACTAATAAAAATTTTATTTTAATATTACTTAGTTTATAATATAAAATTAATTAATAAAACTATTATTTTTAAATAAAACTTATAAAATTTAATTATTATTTTATAAATTATGTTTAATATTATTACTAGTCCTTTTACTAAAAAAAAAAAAGCTTTAAATAATATTCCGGTAGCTAACTTTATAAAAAATAATTAAAAAAAAAAGTTTTTAAACCGCAGAAAGTTTATAATTTAAATACCTTTTTATAGCTATTAAAAAAAAAATTTTTTAATTAAAAAAAAACCTTTTAAACTATAAAATATTTATTTTATTTATAAATTTATTTTAGTTAAGTTGAAACTTTATTTATAATTTTTAATATTTTTTTATAAAAATTAATAATAAAGCTAAAAAAACTGCCCGAAAATATGTTAAAATAAAATTAATAGTACTAACTATAAAAATATTAATAATTATACTATTTAATATATATAAAATAACTTTTATTATTAAATTTACTGTTAAATTAAAAATTATAATAAATATAATTAAAAAGAATTTAAAACAAATAAACTAAAAAAATAACGTTAATTTTATATATTTTAACTTTGTTAAAAATTTAAATATTTTAATTTATTTATTTATTAATATTAATATTAAATTTATATATTTATTAAACTTAAACGGATAAACTATTATAATTATAAAATTTATTATATTTAATATTATAATAATAAATATTATTTAGTTAATATAAATAATAATTTAACTATTTAAAAATAATAATAATACTTTTATATTACTAAAACTTTTATAGCTTTAAAATATTATAATATTATTTAATATTTATAGTTTATTTTTTACTATAAAAAACTTTAAAAAAAAAAAATCCGGTAACTTTAAAAAAATTAATAATATTACTAAAAAAAATCTATAAACTAACCTTTTTATATAAACAACCTTTTAATATTATAAAAAAATATATAAAAAAAATATTTAATATTAATAATAATAAAAAAAATAATAAGTTATATATAAATTTTAAATAGTTTAAAGCTAAGTTATTAAACTAAAATATTAGCTTTAATTTAGCTAAATTATTAAAATAGCTAAGGTAAAAACATTATTTATTTTTTTAAAATATATATAGTTCGGAGCCTACGCGCCTTGTTTAAACATAACAAGTCTTTAAAAGAAAATATATAAATAGTTATACTATATGTTTAATATATTAACCCCGGACGTATTATTACCTGATTAATTTATTATCTTAAATAAAAAACAAATTATATATTACTTATTAAAAATAATATATATAATAAAATTTTTTATAAAATAAAAAGTTAAACGTTTTAATATTATATTTTTAAATAAAATATTAAATAAAATAATTTTTAACTAATAATAGTTAACTAGCTTAAAGTTTAGTTTATTAGTTTTTAAATAAATAAAAAAACATTATATAAAAATATAATATATATATATAAAATATAGCATATTTAATATTAAAAATATAATAAAGCTAATAAATTTTTATATATATAAAATACAGCTAAAATAAAAAATAACTTTTTAAAACAAATTATATAAAAAATCCTAGTTAAACTTTAACTTATACTAGCTAAATATTTTAACTAAATAATATATTAACGCTAGTATATATAAATTTATTATTATAGCTAACAGGGGTTTATTAAACTAAGCAGCTATTCTAGTTTTTATTAATAAAAATAAAAAAGCTATAGTATATAAACTATAAAAAAAACCCTAACTAATATTAAACTATAATAAAGTAAAAAAAAATCTCTTAAATATTAGCTTATTTTTTTTTATTAACGTATATAAAACGTTAAGTTATTTATTAATTAAGTTATATTATAAGTTTAATTTAAAATATAGCTATTAGTTAATTATAATATATTTAAATTATTATTATATTTTAACGTTTAAAATATTTAGATTTTTATAATTATAACTTATTAAAATATTATAAAGTATATAATTAATAGCTTATTTTATATTTAAAATAATAAAAATTATACTTAGCTTAATCCCTGGACCTAAACTAAAACTTTTAATAATTATACTAAAAAAACTAAACGCTTGCTTATATATAGTAAAATATATTAATAATATATTTAAATTATATAAAATTATTAAAAAACAGCTAAAATAAATTAAATATTATTTTTTACTTAAAATTTTATAGTCCAAGCTAAAACTATTATTTAATAAAATATTAATTAAATATAATAAAATAAATATATTTAAAATAACTTATAAAATTTATAATAAAATATTTATTAAATTTAATAAAATAAAAAAACTATAAAACTAGCTTATATTTAAAAATTAAACTTAGGTCCGTTAGTTTATAAGCGCTATAAGCTTTATATATAAGTAAATAAAAAACTATTTAAAAATATTATAACTTTTAACTTGTTTATAAAAAAAAATACCTTAATAATAAAATTTAAGCAAATTATTAGCATTTAAGTTATTACAATTTTAAACTATAGCAGCTATTAAAATATACAGCTATATAATAAATTATTTAATTAAAATATACTTAAATATATTTAAGTTTAAAGCAGAATATTATATTATCTAACTATAAAAAAGCGTATTAAAACTTATTTTATATAACAGCTTTTTATTTATTATAACTTAAAAAAACTATAGTATATATAAAAAAAAACTATATGTTATTATTAAATTTTACTAAAAGCATAAAAAATATTTTAAATTTAAAAACCTATTAATTATTTTTACTAACTATAAACTATTTACTTTTTTCTTAACATCTTTAAATATTAAAAATATATATATAAAATAAACAAACAAACTATAACGTTTTAATATATAAATTATTTATATTTTAAAATTTAAAAATATTATAATAAATATTTTATTATATATTATATTTATATTAAATAAATATAAAAATAACTTTTTTTAATATAGCTATATAAACGAAAACTTAAAATAATAAATATAAAAAAATAATATTAATAAATACTAGCAATTATTAAAAAAATTATTATTTAATAAAAAAAAATTATTAATTAATAAACTTTATAAAAGCGCTTTTAAATAAATAAAACCTATTACTACTTAACTAGCGCGTATATAAAATTAGTTAAATAATTTAAAAACAAAATATAAAACTTAATATAACGTTTTATTAAATATATTATTTATTTTAAACTTAGTATTTCGTTGCTTATTTACTAATTTAATATTTAATATACTATAATAAAACAAGTTTTTAATTTTATTATAATATTTAAATATTTAAAATTATTTAAATAGTTTAAAAAATTCTAAAACAAAAAGTTAACTAAAGTATAAAGTATTAATAAATAAAATAAAAAATTTTAAAATATAAAGCAGTTAACTAAAATACTATTTTAAAAACTACTAGCGTAAATATCTTATTAAAAATAAAATATTAAACGTTTTATAATATATATATAATTTATTAAGTTATTATTATATGTTATTTACTTTATAAAAAATAAATTAATTAGTTTATTAGCCTACTATAGCTATAAATATATTTAAATATATTTTAAGTTATTTTTAATATATTTAATTTAATTTAAACAAACTTATAGCTTTAAATTTATTTATTATTATATATAAACTATTATAAATTATTATTATAAACTTTATTAGTTTATTTTTTTTATTAAACCGTAAAAATAAATATATTTATTATATAGTTAACTATTTTAATAAATATAAATAATATTATTTTATAACTAATTATACTATTAAAACTATTATAGTAAAAACAAAACATTAAATAAATAAAATATATAATATATTTATTATATTATACGTTAATTTAAAGAATGCTTTTACCTTTTAAAACTTCGTAAACTAAATAAAAAAAAATATTAAAATAATTAATATATTTTTAACATTATATTAAAACGTTAAATTAATAAAAATATTTAATAAAATAATATAAATTATTTTTAATAAAATAATAGTTTATTTAATAAACTAAATAAATAACCCGAATTATAAAAATAATAAAAACTAAAATATAGAAATATTAAAGCTAATAAAACATTTAAATTTTAAATATATAAAAGCTATTAAATATAGTCCGTTAAAAATACTTTATAAATATACTTTTAAAAACGTATTTAAATAAAAATATTTACTATTATAAAACATTAAATTAAAAATAGCACTAATAATAAAAAAGTTTACTTTATTAAATAAAAAAATATAAGCTAATCTAGCAGTATAATATATTAACTGTTTTTATTACTGCTTAAAAAACATTAAACAACTATATAAAAATCTAAAATTTAAAAAACAAACGTTTTATAGTTATAAGTTAAGTTTACAACTAAAAAATCTTATTTTTATATATTAAGCAAAAAAACAGCTAAAGTTAGGAATAAAATAAAAAAATCTATTTAAGCTAGCGCTTTAAACAAAACAAAAAAACTATATATTAAAAAATCTAAATAAATTTAAAACAGCTAAAAAACTTGATTTCTATAAAAATTTATTAAAATTATTCATCCTTAAAAATAGCTATTTATAAACAAAAAAAGATTAATAATATATATTATTATTTAAACAGCTAATTTAAAGGTTTAAATAAATAAAATTAAATTAAATAAATAAAAAAGTATATTACGGAGTAAGCGCGAGGTTACGTTTATATTTACCTTAAACTAGCTAAAATAGTAAGCTATTTTAACAGCTGCTACGCAGCTATTAAAATAGCTAGCAATATATATATTTAAGCTACAGCAAACACTTACTTAAGTTAAAAACAAATAACGCATTTTTTCTACCTACTTTTTTCTTAATATAATAAAAATAAAATAATTTTATATAAAAAAATAAAAATAAAAAATATATTATTTATTATTAATTTAAATAAATATTTGCTATAGCTTAAATATATATATTATTAACCATTTTAATAACTATATAATAGCTGTTAAAATAGTTTATTATTTTAATTAGTTTAAAATAAATATAAACATAACTTTATATTTACTTTATAATATATTTTTTTTATTTAAATTAATTTTATTTATTGAAGCTTTTAAATTAATTATTTAAATAATAATATATATTATTAAAAAAAACTTTTATAAATAACTTTAATAAACTTTTATAAAAAATAAATCTTTTAATTATTTTAAATTTATTTAAATTTTTTAATATATAATTTTTTTATTTTATTTAAAATACTAGCTTAAATAAACTTTTTTATTTTATTTTTAACTTTAGTTATTTTTTTATTTAATATATAAAAATAAATTTTTTTAATTAAAAGTTAAATTTATATTTATAAAACGTTTATTTTTTATTTTTTATATTTTTATATAATTATTTAATATTTTTTAAATAATATTAAAATTAATTAATATATTATATTATTAAATTAGCTTATATTTTATAATTATTAATATTATTTTTAATTTAATATTTTATAA
The DNA here is from genome assembly GCA_025201785.1 of Xylaria longipes. Lineage (NCBI taxonomy): Eukaryota > Fungi > Ascomycota > Sordariomycetes > Xylariales > Xylariaceae > Xylaria > Xylaria longipes. Next base: position 20,812 of record MU619960.1, read on the forward strand.
TAAAAAATATATTTATATAATATTTTTAATAAATTATATTTAATAATTTTTATATATTTAAAATTTAAATATTTTATTAGTTTTAATATTTTTATATTTTTATTTTTATTATTTTTATAATTTAAATTATTTGTTTAATTTATTAAATTAATTATTATTTTATTAAATATTTTAATTAGTTTAATATTTTAATATAATATAATAAATATATTATATATTTTATTTATTTAATATTTTATTTTTATTATAATAATTTATATATAATAATAAATAAATTTAAAATTATAAGTTTATTTAAATTAAATTAAATATATTAAAAATAATTTAAAATATATTTAAATATATTTATAATTATAATTAATTAATAAATTAATTAATTTATTTTTTATAAAATAAATAATATATAATAATAATTTAATAAATTATATATTTTTTATAAAAGGTTTAATATTTTATTTTTAATAAAATATTTATATTAATAGTTTTTAAAATAATATTTTAATTAATTATTTTATATTATAAAAACTTTTATTTTATTTATTAATATTTTATATTTTAATTAACTTTTTATTTTAAAACTTTTTTAAACTATTTAAATATTTTTAAATATTTAAATATAATAATTAAATTTAAAACTTATTTTATTATAATATATTAAATATTAAACTAATAAATAAATAATAAAATATTAAATTTAAAATAAATAATATATTTAATAAAATATTATATTAAATTTTATTTTTTATTTTTAAATTATTTTATTAGTTTTATATATATATTAATTAAATAATAATAAGTTTTATTTATTTAAAAGCGTTTTTATAAATATTATAATTTAAAATTATAATATTTTAAATATTAATAATTTATTTAAATTTTATTATGAAAGTATTTTTTTTATAAATAAATTAAAAATTATAATATTTTTAAATAGTTTTTTATTTATTTATATATAAAGCTTATAATATTAATAAACTAATAAATTTAAGTTTAATATTTAAATATAAATTAATTTTATAGGTTTTTTATTTTATTAAATTTAATAAATATTTTATTATAAATTTTATAAATTATTTTAAATATATTTATTTTATTATATTTTATTAATATTTTATTAAATAAGAATATTAGTTTAAATTATAAAATTTTAAATAAAAAATAATATTTAATTTATTTTAATTATTTTTTAATAGTTTTATATAATTTAAATATATTATTAATGTTATAGCCCAGGCGCTATGTGTAGCTAGTGTGGCTAGTGCGGCTGGTGGCCCATGCGGGGGCTAGAGTATTCACTAGCCAGTATTCACTAAGCAACTGCTGTAGTGAATACCTTCGCGGGCTATATATTTAAGTGTAGATTCCTGTACCTATTACGCTTCTTTTCTTTTTTCTTTATGTAAAATATTAGCTTTTAATAATAGGTAAATTAAGTGTTTAAACCTACTGCTTTTATTATATTTATTATAATTAATATATTTTATAATTTATAAATAAATATTTAATTTTTTAAATATAATTATTAAAAGTTTTAATTTAAGTTTAAAAATTAAGTTTTATATTATTTTATTATTTTAAATATAAAATAAACTATTAATTATATATTTTATAATATTTTAATAAGTTATAATTATAAATATTTAAATAATTTAAATATATTAATATAGTTTATATATAAACGGATTATATAAACAAGCGGATTAAAATTTTACTATATAAAAAAAGTTTATATATACCCTACTAAGTTTTATAAATAAAATAAATATAAAAAAAAAAAAAATACCGTTAAATAACCTTTTTTATAAAAAATTTATATTTAGTTTTAAATTTTTAATTAAACGTTTATTAGTTAAGTTATTATATAAAAAATACTTTATATAAAAAATACCCTTATAATTTTATATATAAGGGTACAACTTTACTATATTTAATATAAAAAATAAAAAAAAATTAGATTTATATTTTTTAAATAATTAAAGCTTAAAGAATTAAACTTGTTTATTATTATAACTTTTTTAAAATTATTTTTTAAGGGTTAAAAAAAAGGGTATATAAATATTTTATTTTATATTTTATACCCTAGTTAAAAAAATAAAAGAAATTCGGAAAAATCTCGGACCTTTTTTTTATAGCTATAAATAAATAAATATATTAAATATATTTTTTCTTATTTTTTTTATTATTTTTTAATATATATTAATAATCTTTATAAATAATAAACAAAGGTATATTTTTATAATTTTTTACTTAATGTTTATTTTTTTAAATAATTTTACTAATAAATATTTAATTAAAGATTTAAGACTAAATATAAATTTTTTATAAAAAAGGCTATTTAACGGTATTTTTTTTAATTTTATACTTATTTTATTTATAGTACTTAGTAAAATACGCACGGACTTTTTTTATATAGTAAAATTTTAATTTATTTATTTATATAATTCGCTTATATATAAACTATATTATAATTAATTAATAATTATATTATAAATTAAATTTATAATATAATTTAATTAATAAATAATTTAATATTTTATATATATTAATAATAATAAAAACTAATATTTAAAAGATTTTATTTTATTTTATTATAATTTAATATTAATTAAAGTTTTTTTATAGTTTATATATTAAAATGTTTTTATTTTTATTAATAAAAACTAAAATAATTATTTAATTTATTAAACTTTTATTAATTATAATAATAAATTTATATATATTAATATTAATATATTATTTAATTAAAATATTTAATTAATATAAATTAAAGTTTAATTAAAATATTTTATATAATTTATTTTAAAATATTATTTTTTATTTTAACTATATTTTATATATATAAAAATTTATTAGCTTTATTATATTTTTAATATTAAACATGTTTTATTTTATATATATATATATTATATTTTTATATAATATTTTTATATTTATTTAAAAATTAATAAATTAAACTTTAAACTAATTAATTATTATTAATTAAAAATTATTTTATTTAATATTTTATTTAAAAATATAATATTAAAATATTTAAGTTTTTATTTTATAAATTATTTTATTATATATATAATTTATTTTTTATTTAAAATAATAAATTAATTAAATAATAATATATTTAAATTTAATATATTAAATATATAATATAATTATTTATATTTTTTTTTAATAATTTATTATAATTAAATAAAATATATAAGCTTTAAATTATATATATTTTAAAAAAATAAATAATATTTTTATTTTAATTATTTTAATAATTTAATTAAATTAAAATTAATATTTTAATTTAATAACTTAGCTTTAAACTATTTAAAATTTATATAAAATTTATTATTTTTTTTATTATTATTATTATTAAATATTCTTTTTATATATTTTTTTATAATATTAAAAAGTTATTTATATAAAAAAGTTAGCTTATAAATTGTTTTAATAATATTATTAATTTTTTTAAAGTTATTAGGTTTTTTTTTATAGTTTTTTATAATAAAAAATAAACTATAAATATTAAATAATTAAATTATTATTTATATTAATTAAATAATATTTATTATTATAATATTAAATATAATAAATTTTATAACTATAATATTTTAATTATTTAAGTTTAATAAATATATAAATTTAATATTAATATTAATAAATAAATAAATTAAAAATTTTAAATTTTTAATAAAATTAAAATATATAAAGTTAATATTATTTTTTTAGTTTATTTATTTTAAATTATTTTAATTATATTTATTATAATTTTTAATTTAATAATAAATTTAATAATAAAAATTATTTTATATATATTAAATAAAATAATTATTAATATTTTTATAATTAATATTATTAATTTTATTTTAATATATTTTTAAATAGTTTTTTTAGCTTTATTATTAATTTTTATAAAAAAATATTAAAAGTTATAAATAAAGTTAAACTTAATTAAAATAAATATTTTTATTTATTATAAAAATATTTTATAGTTTAAAAGGTTTTTTTTTAATTAATTTTTTTATTTTTTTAATAGTTATTATTATAGTTTAAACGTTATATATAGCTAAGCTAATGTGGTTAAAGTAGCTAGTGGTTTAAGTAGGGGCTATAGTATTTACTAGCTAATATTTACTATAAAACTATTATAGTAAATACTTTTACAAGCTATATATTTAAGTATAAATTTTTATATTTATTAAGTTTTTTTTTTTTTTTATAAAATATTAGCTTTTAATAATAAAGAAATTAAGTGTTTAAACTTGTTGTTTTTATTATATTTATTATAATATTTTATATTATTATATTAATATTTAAAAAAACAATAATTTTTTTTAAAATAAAACTAAATAATTAAGTTAAATATAATTATTTATAATAAAAAAAATACTATAAATAAAATAATATAAAAAAACTTTAATACGAAGCATTTAACTAAAGCTAAAAAAAATATTATTTTTAAAATACTTTAATTATAATAAAATATTTTTTATAGCTAGCTATAACTTAAAAATATTAGTTTAATTTAATAAAAAGTAATAATAATTTTTAAATAATTAATTATATAACGAGCTATAAAGCTTATAACGTAGTTTAAAACTAAAACTTGTAGTAATAAAAATAAAAAAGAATTTAATATTAAAAAATATATAAAAAAAATAAAAAACTTAATTTTTAATAAAGCTTTTAATTAATATTAATAGTATTTATTTTTTAAAGTTAAAATTTAAAAGTATATATTTAATATTAATAAAGTTTAAAATAATTTTTAAACTTAAATAAATTAAATTATATATTATTTTATTATTAAAAATAAACCGTTTATTATTTTTATTATATTTATTTAAAATAATAAAATTATTTAGTTTATTTTTAATAATTTTATAATTAAAGTTTAATTATAAAAATAATTAAAAAGATTTTAATAATAATATACGCTAAGTTTAAAATATGTTTTATTTTATTAATAAACCTTTAAAATTTAATTAAAAATTTATATAATATTATATATTATTTTAATACTAGCTTAATAAACTTAACGTATTAAATTAATAATATAAGTATATATATTAATAATTTTAAAAAAAAAGCTGAATAATATTTATTTTAACTATATTGTAAAAAGAAAAACCTGCGTAATAACCTTTTTTATAAAGCTTAAAAAACGTAAAGCTAAAAGTTAAAAAACTTAAAAATAATAAATAAAAAACTTAAAAACTATATTATTAAACTTATTAAATAAATTATTATGAAAATAAATCTTAGTTTTATTATAAACTTAATATTTATAAATTTAACAATTTTTAATATTTATAATAATATATTAATATTAAGTACTTTTTAAAAAAAAAAATTAAACTTTTTATTAAAGCTAAATATTTATTTATTTTTATTAATAATAAGTTAAATATTAACAAGCTTAAAATTAAAATTAAATATTAGTTTATATTATTAAAAAATAAGCTAATTAAAAACGTTAAATATTAAAATAATAATAAAAAGTAAATTATTTATATTATTAGTTATATAAATAATTTTATTTTTAATAATATTATTTATTTTATTATTAATAAAACGCTAAAAAAAATTTTTTTTTTTTTTATTAATAATAAATTTATATAATGTTTATATAATTAATATAATAATTTAAATAAATATAAAACTGTTTAAGCGTAGTATAAAAAAAAAGATTTTTTAAATAAGAATTTAAATTTATTTAATTAACTAGCTAAGCTTATGTATTTAAAAAAAATGTTAAGCTTAATATATATAATATATTTTTAAATTAGCTTAATAAAAAAGCTATTAAAAAAATAAAAAACTTAAAAGAAAAACTTTTACGGCTTATTATAAATTTATTTAAATATATAATTATTAATAGTATAAAAACTATATTATAAAAATAAAAAGAATTAACGCGGTAAAAAGAAATAAATAAAAAAAACTTATAATAATTAAACGTTTTTTAAAAATATAAATATAAACTAAAAATAATTTTATAATAATTAATTAATATATTTAAAATATTTTAATATTATTATAATAAATATAACTAATAATAAATAATAGGTTTATATTAAACTTATTTTTAATTAAATAAAAATATTAATTATTAAAAAATAATATTTTATTTATTATAAATAAAGCTATTAGAATAATTTTTATTTTATAAAAATAAAATATAAAAAAATAAATAAAATTTATATTAATAAAATTATCGCGAAAGCTATAAATATAAGCTACTAGGATCTTTTATAGCTAAAAAACGTTGTTTAAAACAATTAAACTTTTTTTTTTAAATTAATAAACGTGTTAATATTAAATATAAAATAATATAAAAAACTATTATTTAATTTTTTAAAAAATCTTTTAAAAAAGGATTTTTTATTTATAAAATATATAACAATAAATAATTAATTTATATTAATTATACTAGTATTATTTAATATAAAAATTATTTTATAAATAATATAATATTTAAAACTAAAAAAAATAACTAGTTTTAAGCTAAATATAATTATAAAGTATAATAAAAAAATAATTTAAACTATAAATAAAGCTTTATAATTATATTTTTAAGTATAAAAATATATAATATTAAATATTTTATATTAATAATGAATATAAAATTTAATATAAATATTAATAAAAAGTTTTTTAAAAATTATAATATATTAATTAATAGCTAGTAAAACTAATTATTATTCTTTAATAATTAAAAAACAAGTTATTATATATATAATATATTAATAAATATTATAAAAAGTTTTATTATTAATTTTATATATTAAAAAAATATAAATTATTATAAAGAAATAATAAAATAAAAAAATAAACGTTATTAAAATAAATATATAAATTAAAAACGTTATACTATAAAATTATTGTTTAAAAAAAAAATTTAATAAAATTATAAATATAATAGTGTAGGTATATAAAAAAATTATAAAAAAAAAAAAAAAGTTTTATATTTATATTTTTAAAAATATTTAATTTTAAAATATTTATTAACATATTATAATTTTTATAAATAAGTTTTAATTTAAATATTAATTAAAAATAATAAAAAGTTAATTATATAAAATAATTATTAAATAAAAAATTTTATAAGCTTTTTATTTTTAAACTATTATATATAAAAGTAGTTAATTGTTTATTATTTAAAAAAATTAACTAAAAATATATAAAGCTTATATATATTATAAAAATATTTTATTAATTAATATAA
>MU619961.1:0-27920 GCA_025201785.1 Xylaria longipes
TATTAATATATATTTAAATTTAATATTATTTTATTAATAAATTAATAATAGTTTTATATAATTTATAAAAATATTTATTTATAATTAAAATAAAACTAATAATAAGTTAAAAAAACTTATTAATAAAGTTTTAAAGTTTTTAGTTTTTTAATATAAATAATAATTTTTAATAAATTTTATAATTTTTTTTAATAAACTAGGCTAAAAATATATATATTTTAATAAATTTTAAGTTTTAAAATAGTTTAAATAACTTATTAATATTAAGCTATATATTTTATAAATTATTTTTATTTTTAATGTTAAATTATTAAAAATATATAGTTTTTTTTTAATATAAATTTATTTTTAATTTATTTTATAGTTAATTATTATAACTTTAAACTTTTTTTAAATTTAACTTAAAAAATAATATTTTTATTAATTTATAACTATTATTATTATTATATTTATTAGTTATAACTTTTAATAAATTTTATTAATAACTTTATTTATAGGTTTTATTTTAGCTAAAATAAATAACGTTATTAATAGCTTTTTTAAATTAGTTTATTTAAAAAAAAAAAAAACTTTAAACCAGTTAATTATTTTATTATAATTTTCATTTTTAATATTTATTAATTTATTACTAGGTTATTTTAATAAAATATTAAATATAATAGTTTTATATTTTAATTAATAAATAATTTAAAAATAAAAATTATTAAAAAATTTGGATTAATATATTTATTATTAGTTTAAAAGCTTTATAGTAATCATAGGCTAGCTAGCTAACTTTAATAAGTAGCCCCTGTAAAGCCTACCTTTAGTTATATAATTAACCATTTATACACACAAGAATATTTACTTATATAATTTTTACTATAAATATTTTTTCCTTTTTTTATCCTTTAATTAATATATAAATAAAACCTTAACTAAAAGCTTTACTTTTATAAAAAACATTAAACATAATAATAATAATAAAATATTATAAGCTTTTATAATTTATAATTATTTTTACTACGTTTTTATATTTTTAAAGTTTTAAATATTAATTTTTAAAAATTTTTATAATAGTTAATAGGTTTTTATTATATATTTTATAGTTATATTTTATAAATATATATTTAGCTAAAAAAAAACAATTAAATAATATATTTTTTTTTTGTTTAATATAATATATTACTTACTGTTTAATTAAATATATTAATTTTAATAATAATTTTTTAAATTAAGTTATAATAAACTAATAATAATATTATAATAAATATTTATTTAAAAATTTAAAAAACTAATAGTTTTTAGTGTTTTAAAAGTTTTAGCTATTAAAACTAGTTTATTAATTCCGTTAAAAGTTTAACTATTATTAAAAAGCTTTTAATAAAACGTTAATAGTAGTTTATAAAGCTAATAAACTATTATAAATTTTCTAACATTTATAAAATTATTTATTTTATAATAGCTTTAACTTTTAACAAGTTTATATTAATTTTTATTATAAATATAATAAAACTAAAATATATTATTTTAATTATTTTAAATTTATATATATTAATATTTATAATAAAACTAATATTAGTTAATTTTATTAATATTTTATAAATATATTATTTATATTTATATGTTAAATTATTATAAATTAAAATATTATTTAAATAAACTATAATATATTTATTTAATATATTAAAAAATATATTATTTATATAATATTAAAATAAATTAAAAGCTTTAGTTATATTAAAGTTTATTATTTAATATTTAAATAGCTTAAACTTAATAATAAAAACTATTCTTTATTTATTTTTAAAAATAATATATAAATAATTAAATATTATTATAATATTAAATTTAATATATATTTTAGTTTTATATAATATATTAAATATTTTATAAATTAAAAATATTAAATCATAATTTTTTAATATTATATTATTTAATTCTTTATAGTTTATATATATTTAAACTTTTTTACTAGGTTTTTTTATTAAAAATATTTTTAATATTTTTATTTAAAACTTATTAAGTTAATTATAATATATTTTTAAATAAAAAAATAATAAATCTTTATTTTAAAATTAATTTTTATAAAAATATTAAATACTAATGTTTTAATAAAATATTTATTTATTAGTCCGTTAATATTAATTTTTAGCTGTTTAAATATATTTATAATAATATAAAATTTTACTAGTATTATTAATTTAATATAAATACTTTATTTTTTATAAAAAAATAAAAATTTAAAAACTATTAATATTTTAATAAATATATTTTAAAAAGCTTTAATAAATAAGTTTTTAATATTTTATTATTAAAAAATTAATATATTATAAAATTATTATTTTATAAGTATAATATTTTTAATAATTAAAAAATTCTTTTATTAATTAATTAATAAATTATAATAATATAGCTAAAAAAAACCTAGGATAATATTAGCTTTTTTTAATAATTAAATATATAAAAATAATACTTTTTATAATATATTTAATATATATTAAATTTTATAGTATTAAAATATTAATTTTATTATTATATTATTTATAAAATAAAATATTAACGGTTTATTTATAATAAAAACTAATAATATATATTTTTATATATAAAATATATTAATAAAGCTAAAAGAAAAACATTTTAAGTTAATTAAAGTTTAATAAAAAATTAATAATATATTTAATTTTTATATTTTTATATTAAAACTTAAAAATATATTAAAACTTATTAATTTTATATATAAGCTAATTTTTTTTATTTATATATATATTTTTTTTCGTTTTTAGCTACGCTTATAGCTAAAAATTAATTTTTTATTTATTTATAATAAAAATTATTTTATAACGTTAAGGTTTTATTTTATTAGTTATTTTTTTTTTAAATAAAAATAAATAAAAATAAATTTTTTTTTTATTATAATATTTATAAAAGCTGTTTTACTATTAATAAGTTTTTTTTTTATTAAATAAAAACTTTTTAATTTTAAATATATATATTTAATTTAATTATATTAAATTGTTTAAATTATTTAATATTAAAAACATAATATTTCATTAAATTTATTTTAATAATAGTTATAACAAGGTTTTATTAAATTAAAACTTTTTATTAGTTATATTATTAAATAAATTTTATAATAACGTTATTTATTTATTTATATTATTAAAACTTAAATAGTTTATTTATAATATAAAAACGTTTTATAGCTTTATATTAACTTTAGTTTTAAAACTTTTAATTTATTATTTTTTTAACTATTAGCTATTTTTAATAAATATAATAAATTCGGAAATAAAGTTAATAAAAAGTTTATTTTTTTAACTAAAGCTTTTAAATTATTAAATAGTTTTAATATATATATTAATAATAATATAAACATTATTTAAATATTTTAAAAGTATTTAATAATTATTTTACGTTTATTTATTAAGTTTTTTAAATTAATTTATTATAATATTAATTTTAGCTTAAACCTGTATATAAGCTACGCTATATAGCTTAAAATATATATATAATATTTTATTAAATAAAATAAAAAAAAAGCTTTAATTTAATACTAGTTTAACTTATATTAATAAATATTAATTAATATATTTAATTTATTAATATTTTAAATTAAGTTTAAATTTATTAAATTATAATAGTTTATTAACTTTAAAATAGTTATAATTTTAGTTATTATTTTAATATAAAATAAGTTATAAAAATATAATGTTTTAAATTAATATAAATAATAAAATCGCTAATAAAATAGTTTATATATATAATAAAAATTATAAAATATTAGCTATATTTTATATATATTTTATTAAAGTTTTAATAATAATAAATAAGCTATGTTAAACCGCGGTAATATTAATAAACTATTAATATAAGTTAAATTATATTTTTTATATTTTATTTAATTATTAATAAAAATTATTTTAAATAAAAATTATTTTATTATATATAGCTTTAGTTTAACGTATATATTCTTTTAACTAAAACTATTTTTATATTATTTTATTTAATAAAATAATTTTTTTTATAAATTAAAAGTTATTATTTATTAATTAAATATATATTATTATTAAATTTTTTTATAAACGTTAATTTAAATATATTTATTATAAATATATATTAATATTAAATTAAATAAATAATAAAGCTAGCTTATTATATTATTTTTAAAGTTTTAAAATATATTTTTTAACTAGGTTATATTTTTATTTTAATTATTAATCGCTTAAGCTATATTAAAAAATTTATTAACTATATTAAAAAATAAAAATTTATAAGTTAAAAATATTATTAAAATATATATTAAAATATTATTTAAAATAAATGCTTAAAAATTTATAACGTTTTAATAACATTAAAAAAAAATATTAAAATTAAAACTAAAAAAAAAATAATATATTTTTATTTTATTTTATAAATATAATAAACTATTATAATTTTACCTGCTAGTTATTTTAATATTAACTTATTATTATTATATAAAATAAAAACTTTTATTTATATAGCAAAAATTGCTTAATTACTATATATATACGGGCCGTAAGCCCGTGCCCGGTACCCCCGGTCTCCGGGGGTTATTCCGTAGCGTTCCGTAACACCCAATAGTATCCTGTATTCTGATCCTTTGCCTAGAACAGAGTCTTGGCAATAGATCCGTGTGACAAGAATGCAGACAATGTACGGAGCAAAGAAGTACCTAGTCGGATAATGTCGGGGGCCCGTTTCCGGGTAGCGTCAGAGTAGATGGTGCTAGTTCATGAATTAATGGTTCGAAGTAGTGGAGAGCCACTCCCATGAATCATCGAGATAGGATTCATCTAACTCTCCCTCGCCAGTGCGAAACAGGTTGATGAAATTAAAACACTGCTCTGTGATTAACCTTGGGTGACCGGATGAACTGAGATGGGCAGAGATGGTAGTAAAACACACGGCCATTGTTGGTTCAGAAAATTGGATCGCAATCATTTCGGTCTCATGCGTTTGGTAGAGCACGATATTACAATGCGGCTCTTTTTCCATGATGTGTATCAGTGACTAGCTCGGGAAGCAGTATGATGTAGGTTAGCTGGGTCTTATAGCTATTTCAATGAGGCGCTTAGTTGAAATCATGAATAGTACTCGGTGAAGTTGTTTGATTTGGAAATGGGGTTGCATATATCAACATCCGTAGCGTCCACGGCGAAGCCTCTTTTCGTATTCAGAATAGGACGTAGTGGAAATCTCTGGTATGCCGGACGCACATGCGGGCGATTCCAACATACGTAGAGTTACAGTGGCTCCACGCCAACACTTCGATATGAAAGAGCTTCTCCTCTACTCAACGGTTAGTAAGATCCTTCTACCCTTTCAGCTCTATGTCGAACACTTCGAAGAGCTCGTGGTCTCGTTTAACTGGTCGCCGACACTACAATTACTGGCGGAATACGGCGAAATACTCACCTTGCTCATCACAGCTAGCTTGACAATCCATATAACTCCTTTAAAGCTTTGGCTAAGTTATTGCTCAACATACCCTACAACGTTATCTTCGCGGTAATGATCTGCATAATGATCCGTACAATGTCAATGCTGATACTGGTCCCGTGATGGCTGTTTATATATATTAGTGCCTAGAGCCCCTACACTTAACACTCATAAACTACAACCCACGGAACCCAAAATCATCTCATGTAAACTGAGCGACGCACTCTACTAGTGAAAGCTAAATCTAAGGCGGGGGTGTCAATACGCTTCGCATACGATTACGTTGACGCTTTAGGATCCTCGCAGTGGTGGCGAGACTGGAATACGACGTAGGTGAAATTATCCTATAGGCTAGGGAGAATGTACGTTGAATCAAGTCAACCCTACCTTAATTTGATTATACCCAATAGTATGCAGCCGGTTATCAGAACTTGCTAATAATCCGCGACGTTGTGAGATCTCCAAGTGCCGGTCTCGCCCGGTGAGCACACTTCAAATAATGGATACAGGAACGGCATTGGCGGGAACCAATCAAGTCACCACACATCAATAGATTGCGGTCTCGGTATATGATTGCGATATTACCATGTTAGCGGAGTTGGATACATGTGAGCCAGTTGGAAGCAGACCTCGCTCATTTTATCTTTCTTTACGCTTGTACTAGATCGATGAAAATCTTAAAACAGGTAGAGTGGCCCCGTCGACCCATGCCTATGCCCACTTACATCCTCTTCAAGTCTTTGGCTCACTGTTTCTAATACAGCAAGGTTTAGGCCTACAGCAAAGATGAAGGTATTCTCCACGCTTATCACACTGATTACGGTCGTTCGAGCTGGCCTTCGTTTTCCATGCTCGACTTTAACCACCCAACGTCTTGATCCCGCTGGCGAGCCCGGCCAGAACCCATCATCCCATGTTCACCACATCGTCGGTGGAAATGCCTTCAACGCCACGATGACTGGTGATGTCGCCTCTAGGGCTACCTGCACTACCTGCCAGATGTCCGAGGATTTCTCCAATTATTGGGTTGCTCAGCTGTGAGTAGCTCTTGAAGTCATTTCATTCTCGTTTGGTGACTTCCAGAGTGGCAGGTTGGGGCCAAGATGGTGTCCAGGAACCTCAATACCCTTACAGATCACGGTCACAGTGGCGATAGCTGACTTGCGGTGTTATAGATATTTCAAGCACCCTACTAATGGGTCTTACCATCGTGTGCCGGTGGTTCCAGTTCAACCCTTGCTAGGAGGTTCTAATGGCGCTCAAGGTGGACTTACCGTCTACTACACCCAGTTCGATCTAAGTAGGGATAACATCAAGCAACAACCTGTCAAGAGCTTTCCGCCGGTAACGTCACCTTCTCCTTCTCATACGCCTTAGTGTCACTTGACTTACAGAGCTTCAGGGATTTCGCATGACCGTGGGCAGTCCAACTGCTAGTTCTCGTTCACACATCGGACTCAACTACCAATGCCTAACAGGAGGTAGCAGGGGTGCATTATTGCCTGACTTCCCCAACACGCCCTGTTCAGGCGGCATCTTTACTGCTCACCACTTCCCTGCGTATGTGAACTGCCTACTGTGAAGTACGTACGTGTGTTAACCAGACTAGATGTTGGGATGGCAAGAACCTTGACAGCCCCGACCACCAATCCCATATGTACAACACTGTCAATACAGATTACTTCAATAACGCCCCAGCATGTCCGGCATCTCATCCTGTGCGAGTACCACAAGTGACCTTTGAAACCACCTGGTATGTACATTTGGGCACTGCAATATTACTTTTCTTTCGTAGTGTTGTTTCGGGAGACAACTTTCTACTTCAAGATCTTAGCCCTTGATCCGCATACCTAGCAGAACGAAAAATTAACCTTGAATTGTCGATAGGGACACAACGAAGTTCAACAGTATGTGGCCTTCAGGTGCTCCCAATCCATTCGTATGGAGCTTCGAAGGTAAGTCTTCATCCTAACATGGATTCGGCATATGTTCACTTTGCCTAAGGCAACGGGTACGGCACGCACGCGGATTACATGTTCGGCTGGAAAGGCGATGCCCTACAGCGTGCAATGGATAGGTCGGAGTGTTTTTACGATGGTTGTGGATCTATTCAAAAGCAGAATATGGCCATCGCCAATCAGTGTACGGTTGACGATATGGTTGGTGAAGAGACAGACGGATGTAAGTCCTAGACCCCTTGATAGTTACGACATTGATACTAAAGTGTGCCAGGGCTCTCTGCATTACCTGGCATGGCTATGTAGGCATGGTATGGTCAGACTGGTATAGGTTCGTACGACGTGGCGCCCATGACTTTATTCTTAGATTGCAGATACGAAAGCTCCTGTTCTTAACCCTGTGAGAGTTTGAGGTTCAGGTCAGATTGATCAGTTCAGTATTAGCCGACAGATATATTCATATTGCGCTCAATGTGTATCGCTGAATATAAGTGTGACGCCGATGGAACTCATCTGGAGTTAAGGTATAACACCCGTTGGTACGCAGCATCATAAATTCGACGATAGCGCAGTGTCTAGGCTACTATAGGGACGACTGACTATAACTGTTAGTACATCCTACGATCTTGGCGTTGTAGTCTCTGTTTTCAAGAGTAGCTACAAGGAACTACTAACATGAATATCTAGTCTCTTTACTCTCCGCTAATTTGTTCATTGCCTAGGTAGTATTGAACTGTACGGTAGATGTTTTGTTGTGTTTGACAAGGTTTATAAGTTGCGACGGCTCCCCATCGATTCATAGCTAGATGTAGACCACGCTGCGGAACTCTAACGATCGCTAAACACCTTAATAGAGATCTCATGTGTCCCTACAACTCGAGAAACGGAAGTCGATTCATAAGTAAATGGAGTGCATGTTCAAGGAAAGAGTGCTAGCGGTACATGTGTACGACGCAAAAACAGTAGCTAAATTATGCATTTAGCGCGCCCTTTGGCACGGCCTCGTAGTAAATGTGGCTAGTTTAATCAGAAGATAGCTTCATAGGATTTGAACTGCTTGAACAGCGTGTGCATGTTTAACAGCTTCACGATTGGTTATGCTGTCGTCTTCGTCTACGCGGGGGACGATACTTTCGTCGATATGTCTCCTCGTCGGAGCTATCCCCCCAAATAACTTCTCTCATGTACTCATCGTAGGGCCGTGGAGTGTTACCAGGATTGAACAGGAAGACAACTTGTTGGTAAAAATCCGCTTGGAAATGATCCCATATCGTGATAAACCCGTCGACCCCACCATGTTCGTGCCGCATGCGACCCACGCTTGGAAAGTGTAAAGTCGGAACATGTTGTCCATGTATGCGTTTTCTTTCATCACATTGGAATAGATCGAGCTCGAGATTTAGTTCGGCTCGGGATAGCGATGCCTCAGCGAAGGAATACGGCAGGATTTCCGGTGGATCAGGCAGGATTTCTTCACCTATCGGGTAATTCAAGTGAATCATTTCAGCTGTGCGATAGAGTTGGCGGAGCGTGAACGACTTGTATCTCTCTTCCCAACGGGATGGCCCAAGCTCGAGGAGGCTACAGGCGCGATAATAGGCGCGAATGAATCTTGGATATTCAGTCTGAGATAGACCAGGGGGGTGGCGTGCGGTAGGCCGAGGGGGAGTATAGTAGAAGCCGAAACCTAATCCTTAGTTGTTGTCTCGTGTAAGAATTAGGAGGATATCAACCTACTGCCCGTTTTCGGCGCTACTTCTTGACCAAAAACACCGGCGGCCTTGTTTGCTTTGTAAGAATTACGGACCATGCGCCGCACATCGTTGGCGGTCAAAGTGTCGCTGTTGGTTGGTGCACCGCCCTGGTCTGCAAGAAGTTGGCGGGCAAGTTCCAAGAATCCTATTTCAGACGGCGCAAGGGCTCGATATATCGATGTTGCATTCTCACACCAGACAGCGCTGAATCGACGACAAGCTGCTACCAGGGCGAAAACGTCCCGGAAATTTGACAGTTGAACGTAAATTTCGATGATGATCTCTGGCGGCATTGCCATTAAGGTGAGGCGAGGAGCCATAGTAGCGTGCGTGGTGGAAGTTGATGTTGTAGATAAGATCAGGTAATTGACGTAGCAGCCACCGTAAAGGGGTTTTTATAGAGGTAAGTATGCACTGTTGCCCCATAGGTATCTTCCCAAAAGTATCCAGAAGATTGGAAATGCATACAAACACTAACTGTTATCTTTCGAGTTCGAACTTGAGCAGCCAAGGCGGATTGATTGTCGTTGTTGGTTCAATTTATAAGCCTACCTTTGATCTTGTGTTTCAAATACAGCCAACAACCAACAACCAACAACCAACAACCAATCCTTTGAAATTCCGAGAGCACTGGATATCATTGTTGGTTCAATTTATAGGTCTACCTTCGATATTGTGTTTCAAATACTACCAACAACCAATCCTTTTGAAATCCTGAGAGTAGTAGATCACACACGCGCGACAATATGAAAATACCGGTTCGCCACTATTAGGCTACACTTTCTGCTGCAATGCGGCCCAGAATGTATGCTGAAACACAAGTCTACCTGCATATGGAGAATCATCCTGTTAGCTCGCCGACCCGACTACACGGTGATGCTGTTTCACCTTCATTCCTACGCTGTGCCTTTCCTATACAGCATGCAGCCTTGCCTTAAAAATAGGAGATGATCATCGCGACTACACTTCCTAAATTTATACACCTCGAACCAACACCATTGTTTACTGTCAGCAGGCAAGCAACGCGTGTTCTAGCCATGTGACGGCACAAAACTCAGAGAGGTCAAGATGCCTCGAGCACCTTTTGATCTATATAAGAAGCCCTTTGGAACATGAAATGGAGTCGATAACTTCTCATCAGCCTGCTAGAATGCACAATTTCCGATATGTCGGCCCTAACCAATGCTCACCTCTTATACACCTTCGCCCTATTAGTCTTATCACAATGGATTCTGTGGGTTGAGGCTCAAGGTGACACCTTGTCATGTTGTGTAGGGGAGGACTGTGATTCTGATGCTGATAGTCAAGGTCTTGAGTTGAACGAGGCACAAACAGCCCCTAATGCCGACATGTCTCCGGGGCTAGGCGTCGAGTTCGAGACGGATACGTTCTACCTGGAGGGAGACCCGGCATGTGACTACAAACAGACTGACCAACTCAAACGAGCAATTTTGGGCGGGAGAAAGGGTGACACCTGGGAACTGACTGTGGATACCACCCTCGATATGGCTAATAGGCTACAGGCTGAATATATCATGAATGGCCTGGCAGTCAAAATTGGCCAAAATGTGGCTGGACAGGCGGCAGCAGCTATAGCAGCAGATCTGGTATTCGAACCCTTCGGTCCATTTGTCGTGAACTATGGCTGACATCTTGCAATAAAATATAGATAGAGTGGAATCCCTCCCTAAACTCTCCAGGTATAACCGTCGAAGGCCTAGATGGTTGTACGTGGACCATTAAATCTACAAGCAGATCATTGGGAAAGCCTGAAGATATGAAATGGCAGCGTCAAATAACTGCTCCAATGCCTCTAGAAGCCTTGAACGACATCATCGGAAGGGCGAGAGCGGATTATGTCCAGCCGCCACTTAGCTTGCTTCCTCTGTTTAGTTCTCGCGCCAAAAGCCTGGTTTACGTTTCCGCGGAGTTTTTTCAGTCAATGCCTATGTCTCCGGCACTTGATGCCCTAGGATTCTTTTCCTTGGTACTCAGCTACGTAAAGGCCGCCGACCGTTACGTGTCAGGGCAAAGCCCAAAATTTCAGGTCCCAATCATGCCACGAAATGATTTTCAAAGCATGTTCAATCTTATCAAGGGTGGCTTGGGTTCCTCACTTGACTCTGGATCCGACGCCTTATACACCATTATCAAAACTCTAGCATGCTATACATGGCATACTGATGATGACGATTACGAACTTGAGTAATTACGCCGCCCAAATATATTGGAAGCTTTAAGGGGAGAACTAACCAAAGAAACAGGATAGATCAAAATTATTGCAGTGGCAATTTAGCAGCTCCAGTTGTTGGCATGAAGGTAGATCAGCTTTCCTATCGGCTAACAGGCGGTAAAATGAATCCAACACCCAGTTTCACCATTCAAGAATGGATGAATGACCTACAAGCCAATAGAGGCGATCGTATGTCCATTGGTGATCAAACCTACGACGGTCAGATAGGCGGCTTTGGAGATAAAATGGAATACGTCTTAGGCACAACACGGCTAGTACCTCTCTTTGAGTTTCGCGACCTGGGTGCTTCTACGGCGCTGCAATTCGCAACATTGGTCACCGCAGCCGAAAATGATATTATCAACTACCATAACACTTACCGGGATCCTCCAACCACTCCCAGTTCTAAAAGACGTATCAAACGTCAGCTCGCAGAATGTCCGGTAAATGCGACATCATCAGCCCCAGAGAGTATACCGGAGACAACTTCAATCACTCCAACTATCACTCCTACTGTTACTTCTTTCATCACATCTACTACCCCCGCCATTACGCCAGCCCCTACAGTCTCTTGTTGGCTGCAAAATGAGGACCCCGATCAAGGTATCAACAGCCGGTATTGTGTTTGTGGTAATTCTATAACTGCTCCTATTTTGGATCCTACCTTAGCGGAATCTGACCTTTGTGCTTACACCACACCCCCAACTACGACAATGCAGGTCAGCGTCCCAACTCAGACATGGATGTCGAATTGCCAAGCTTGCACGTTGGTTGGCGGTATTGCCGACGACGCCACTTGCACTATGGTAGACGACTGCACGGCAACAATGCCAGCGGTACCCACGATTACTGCCTGGGTCAATAACCTCGACACCATCGATATCGGTGATGCAGAAGATGGGAACAATGGCCAGGATCTTGCAATGGAGCTTTTCACAAAACTCCGATCGGCTTGCAACGACACAGCATGTGACGATGCGGTTGCTGTTATGGATAATGTTGAGACTGTGCTGGGTGACGGAGAGCAACCGACCAAGCCCGTCATGCGTCTGGATGATGCGGTAATGTAAGTTTCTGTTAACAACAAATTACTCCTGAGTGATTAGTGTTTTGGCAAACTTAAACTAACGTGCATACGACTTCTATTTAGCCATAACAACGCTACAATGTATGAGAAGATGCTGTCTCTTGGTATTGCTACGTGGGTGTCCACTCTCCAAGAGAGTCAAAACAATCTCTGCAAAGAAGTTGAATACGAAGCAGACGAAGATGAGACAGGTTCGGGTTGCGGCACGGGGCCAATACCGAAACATCGGCTTCGACGAAGAATTCATCGCGATAGTGGTACGGTACTTTGGGAAAGAGATGATGTAGCAGTTCAAGAACACTGTTTCGACCTGTGTGACAATCCCCATGTATGCCACTATACTGGGAGGGTTTGTAGCGCTCCAACACACATAGGTATGTTATTTTCGCCATGACTTATATCTCGTGTTACCCAAATAGCTTACATATTGATTAGTCGTGGAAATGCCTGGTTTAGGAGATGCGGACAGTTATCGCATCGGCTTAAGAGTTGAGCTTGAGGAAACTGGCGATCCATTTCTTTGCGAGGAACTGGTAATGGACTTCACAGAAATTCTGGAGGTCATTTACCCCGAATTACTTCCAGAGGAAGCGGCCGGTGAGATCGGACTTGAAGCACTCTGCAGCGGTAACATACCTGGGTTTTAAAGGCAATGATATTAAACTGGCTTCAATTTTTGATTTAAAGGTTAGATGTGCTAATGGGGCAATTGCTTATACTTTAGCTAGAATTTCCTTCACTTTCAACATATGATTCATAGCTGCGGTAGCGTTTGGATAAGGTTATTCTGTAGTATATAGCAACTTGGAAACTATTCATTGTCTTGTTTAATAGCTATGTCCAGCAAGAAATCGAGCGGCTTAAGCCCGAAACGCAGCCGGTTGCGTCTCGTCCAGAGGATGGTCTGGTCGCCCCTTCCCAGAGTCAGGTCCCCCCTGGAGCCCAGGCCCAACAGGTACTGGATGGGACACCTTGCCGAAACGGCCTTGAACATGAAGGCGCCGAACTGTTTACGAATCCAGACCAGGGCGATCACCGGTGGCGGGAGTATGGTTCTATTAGCAGCGCCGCACACAGTTAAAGTAATACTTAATTAACTAATAAATAACTTAACTAGTTAAAACAAAATAACAATTTAAAATTATTTGTTTAATTAAAGTAAAGATTTTTATTATTTATAAGTATTTATAATTAATTATAATTAATTTTTTATATTTATTTTTATTTTTTATAAAGTATATTCAATAAAAAATACTTTATATATATTTTAAATAAATATTATTTTTATAATAAAGATTTTTTATTAATAATTTATATTATATTTAACTATATTTAATTATATTTAGCTTATACTTAGTTTAAATATATTTAGCTTAATTTTTACGTTAATAATATTATTTTATACACGTGTTAAAGCTATTTAAAACTATATATATATTTAATACTAGCTTAAAAATAATTTTAAAAGTTTATAAATAATAATATAAAAAAATAAAAGCTATTAACCTTTAAATTTATTTATTTAATTTACTTAACTAATTAATTGTTTAAATTAAATAAGCTAAACGTTTAATTTAATTAAATAAAATAATTTTAAGTATTAATTAAGTTAAATTAAGTTAAAGCGATTTATTTAACTTAACTTAACTATATGCGGCGTTGTTTGTTGGCCTTAATCAGCATATCGACGCCTTTGTCCACTATCTTGGAGGAGCCCGGCCTAAGCACTTAACTGCGATGTTAATAAGTGGTTTTATAAACCTATAAGGGCTTTACCGCACAACTTCCTACTTATAATATACTTTTTCAAGGTATAAACAACATATTTATAAGTTATATTTTTTAAAAATAATTTATATAACTATTAAATATTTGTTTAAAGTTTATGCAATATATTTATATATTTTTATAATATATTTATATATTTTATAAAAATACTTTTTATATATAATATTAAGGTAAAAACTCTTGCGAAAAATTTTACGCCCAACTTATTTATACTACTATAAAATATTAAAACCACAGCAAATAAGCTATTAATATAGCTATTATTTAAAAGTTTTAAGCCTTTAAATAAAACAATTATAATTTTAAGCTTATTTTTACTATAATAATAAATAAGTTTATTTTAACCAGCAGAAAAACAGGCGTAAATTAATATAACAAAAATAATTTTACTATTAAAAAAAAAAATTCAGCACTAAAAGCTTTAACTATATATATAAAAGTTTAAATATAAAAAAACTTATTTTTAACATAATAAAAAAACGTTAAAAGCTTAACTATTATATAGTTTAAAAGCGGGTTTTTTTAGCTTAAGGTTAAAAGCAGTAATTTAAAATTATAAAAAGTCCGTAAATATTTTTTTATTATAATAAAAACAGCTAGCTAGTTTTTAAGCGTTAATTTAAAATATATATAAACAATATATTAAAATAAACTTAATTTAATAAACTTAATTAAACTATAAACAAGCAGTTTTATATTAATTATAATTTTATAACTATACGCGAGCTAAACAACAAGTTAAATATTTATAATAGCTTTAATTATAAAAATTAAAACTATAAGCTTTAATATTAGCTTATAAGTATATTATTTTATAATATATATAATAATTTATAACAAACTATTTTTAAACTATTTATATATTATATTAATAATAAATTATTTTTTATAATAAATAATAAAACTAATAATAATATATAAACTTAAAGCTGTGTTTAATTTTATTATAATATAAATATATATATTTAACGCAACTTTTTATAACATATTATTTTAAACAAATAAAACCCGGCTTAAAAAAAAAAGTTTTTTTTAATTAAAATATATAAAAAGTTATATATAGCTTAAATAAAACGCTTTATTAAGTTTAACAACTAATTAAAAAAACAAATAAAGTTAAAGGTTTATAACTATTAAAATAACTTAAACTATAATTAAATAGTTAAACTGTTTAAATACTACTAACAGTATATATGCTATAAATATAGCTTTAATAAATATAAAAAGCTAGCGAACGTAAAAAAAAAAAAAAAATAAAGCTAAGCGGCCGGCTTAAGCTTAAAAAATAGCTGTATAACGGTTATAATAAAAAAATAAAACTTAAATATAACTTTAAAAATTTTTTTATTAATATATAAATTTTTTTTTTTAACGTTATAATTAAAATATAATATTATATTAATATATTAAATATTTAATATTAATAACTTATTATTAATATTTTTACTATTTTTATTAATAGTTTAAAACTAAAAAAAAGTTTTATATAGCTATTTTTATAAGCTAAATAATATAGTTTATAAAATATTATAGTTTAAAGCTTAGTTTAATTATAATTTATTTTTGTTCCTAAGTAAATTTTAAACTTAAAATTAGTAAATAAAAACTATTAAATAATTAAAAATTAAATTTAAAATAATTTTATTTTAAATAAAATTATAAAAGTTAATTATAATATTTAATTATTTTATTTTTTATTAAAAATAGTTTTTAAAGCAAATAATAGCTTTTAAAAAATTTATTATTTATTATTTTTTAAAAATAATTTAATAAATAATTAAATTTTATTTAAATATAAAATATTATAATATATAATAATTTAAAATATTTTTAATATAGTTTATTAAACTAGCTATAAAGTATATTTTATTAAAAAAAACCTTAAAAATATTTTTTGCTTTATTTTAATAGTACTACTATAACGTTAGCTATTTAGCTTTATATAAAAAAAATATTATTTTTATAAAAACTGTTTTTTTTTTAAACTTTATATAGCTTTATTTTTTTTTAACCTTTTTACTAAAAAGTTATATTAAATATTTAAAGTGCTGCTATAAATATTATATATTATATATTACTTAAATAATTTTATATTTATTATTCTTTTATTAAGCCGCCCCTGGCTATAACAGGTTTATTATATATATAATAAGCTATTAAACGTTTTAAATTTAATTTAAAACTTAAAAAAAAACAATAAAAAAATATGCTTTAAAGTTTTAAAAATTAAAATTAATATAATTTTAATATAGTTATATAAAAATATTTAAAACAAAAATATAAAAAGCAATTTAAATTATAAATAAAATATTTATAAAACTAACTTTATTATATTAAAATATTAAAAAATTAATTAATTATTTTAGCTTTTATTTATTAATAATATTTTTAAATAAAACGTTTTTAGTTAATTTATAAAAATTATTAATATAATATAACTATATATTGTTTTATTTTTTATTTATAAATATAACGTTAAACTTATACTAGTAATAAAACTTATTATAAAAGTTTAATAAAATTTATTTATTAGTTAAATTAAATAAACTTTTATTTTATTTATTTATAAACGTTTTTAAAATAAATATAAATAAATATTAATATAAAGCTAACTTAGTTAATAAAAACTAGTTTAAAAACTTTTTTATTATAAAAGCTTAAGTTTTTAGCTAGTATTAAACGTTAAATAAAACGTTATTAAATATTAATATAGTTAAAATTATAATAATTTAAATTATTTTCTAGCTTTAATATAAGCGTTAAATATCCGGTATTATTATAATATATATTAATAATACTATAACTAAAAAAAACTTTATAAATATATTAATATATAATTTATTATTGCTTAAAGCCTTTTAAAATATTTTATTTATAGCTGTAAGCTAAAATATTTACTTTTAAATTTACTAAATTATTTTGTTTAAAAACAGCTTAACTAACGTTTTTTTTTATTTTAACTTTATAATAATTATTAACTTATATTTATATTAATAAAACTTTTTATAAAATATTTAATAAACTGTTTTAAATAATATATAGTTTTAATTTTTAAAAACATAAACTATATTTATTTATTATAAACAAATATAAAAAATTATTTTATAAAATATATAAGTTAATAATTATTAAATATAAAAATTAATATATTAAAAAAATATTTATTTTATAGCTAATATAAAAATAAATATAAGCTTGTTATATATTTAATAAAATGTTTAATTATATATAAAGCTAAATATAAAAGTTAACGTTATTATTTTATTTAATAATACTTTATTTAATATATATAAATTTATTATTAAATATAGCTATGTTTAAAAGCTTATATATTAAACAGCTTATATAAAAAGCAACGTATTTTTTTTTTTACTTTACTTACGTGTTATAGCCCAGGCGCTATGTGTGGCTAGGCTAGTGTGGCTAAGCTAGGGTGGCTGGTGGCTATGCGGGGGCTACGGTATTTACTAGCTAATATTTATTAGGTAACTACTGCTGTAGTGAATACTTTCGCGGGCTATATATCTAGGTGTAAATTCCTGTACTTATTATGCTTTTTTTTTCTTTTTTTTTTATATAGAATATTAGCTCTTAAAAATACCTTGATTATAATAAAATATCCTTTATAGCTAGCTATAATTTAAAGATGTTGTTTTAATTTAATAGGAAATAATAATAATTTTTAAGCGATTAATTATATAATAAGCTGTAAAGTTTATAGCGTATTTTAAAACTAAAACTTTTAGTAATAAAACGTTAAAAAAAAAATTTAATATTAAAAAATACATAAAAAAAGCAGGAGATTTAATTTTTAGTAAAGTTTTTAATTAATATTAATAATATTTATTTTTTAAAGTTAAAATTTAAAAATATATATTTAATATTAATAAAGTTTAAAATAACCTTTAAGCTTAAATAAATTAAATTATATATTATTTTATTATTAAAAATAAACTATTTATTATTTTTATTATATTTATTTAAAACAATAAAGTTGTTTAGTTTATTTTTAATAATTTTATAATTAAAGTTTAGTTTATAAAAATAGTTAAGGAAATGTTAATAATAATATATACTAAGTTTAAAATATATTTTATTTTATTAATAAATATTTAAGATTTAATTAAGGATTTATATAATATTATTTATTATTTTAACACTAGTTTAATAAACTTAGCGTATTATATTAATAATATAAACATATACGTTAATAATTTTAAAAAAAAGTTAAACAAGTTTTATTTTAACTATATTTAAAAAAAAAAAAACCTATATAATAATATATTTTATAAAGCTTAAAAAACTTAAAGCTAAAAGCTAAAAACCTTAAAAATAATAAATAAAAAACTTAAAAACTATATTATTAAACTTATTAAATAACTTATTATAAAAATAAATTTTAATTTTACTATAAATTTTATATTAATAAACCTAGCAGCTTTATTTAATACCCGCGATAGTACGCCGGCCTTAAATACTTTTTAAGCAGAAAAAACTAAACGTTTTATTAAAGCTAAATATTTACTTATTTTTATTAATAATAAATTAAACGTTAATAAGCTTAAAGTTAAATTTAAATATTAGTTTATATTATTAAAAAATAAATTAACTAAAAACGTTAATTATTAAAATAATAATAAAAAACAAATTATTTATATTATTAATTATATAAATAGTTTTATTTTTAATAATATTATTTATTTTATTATTAATAAAACACTAAAAATTTTTTTTTTAATTATTATTAATAATAAATTAATATAATATTTATATAATTAATATAATAATCTAAATAAATATAAAACTGCTTAAATATAATATAAAAACAAAAAATTAAAAATTAAAAATAAATTTCCCGAGTAAAAAATTAAGTTTACCCGGTTAGCTAGCTAAGCTTACATGCTTAAAAAAAATTTTAAACATAATATATATAATATACTCCTTAACCAGCTTAATAAAAAAGCTATCAAAAAAAAAAAAAACCTTAAAATAACTTTTATAGCTTATTATAAGTTTATTTAAATATATAATTACTAATAGTATAAAAACTATATTATAAAAATAAAAAAAGCTAATATAGCAAAAAAAAAAAAAAAAAAAAAAAATTAATAATTAAGCATTTTTTAAAAATATAAATATAAATTAAAAATAATCCTATAATAATTAATTAATATATTTAAAATATTATAATATTATTTTAATAAATATAGCTAATAATAAATAACAGGTTTACGTTAAACTTATTTTTAACTAAATAAAAATATTAATTATTAAAAAATAATATTTTATTTATTATAAATAAAACTACTAAAATAATTTTTATTTTATAAAAACAAAACATAAAAAAATAAATATAACTTATATTAATAAAATTATCGCGAAAGCTATAAATATAAGTTATTAGGATTTTTTATAGCTAAAAAACACCGCTTAAAATAACTAAACTTTTTTTTTAAATTAATAAAAATATTAATATTAAATATAAAATAATATAAAAAAATATTATTTAATTTTTTAAAAAGATTTTTAAAAAAGGACTTTTTATTTATAAAATATATAATAATAAATAATAAACTTATATTAACTATATTAATATTATTTAATATAAAAATAAACGTATATTTTTTTACTAGTAAAAAATTTATATTATAAATAATATAATATTTAAAACCGGAAAAAATAACTAACTTTAAACCAAATATAATTATAAAATATAATAAAAAAACAACTTAAACTATAAATATAGTTTTATAATTATATTTTTAAATATAAAAATATATTATATTAAATATTTTTATATTAATAATTAATATAAAATATAATATAATTATTAATAAAAGATTTTTTAAAAACTATAATATATTAATTAATAGCCGGCAAAAGCAATTATTATTTTTTAATAATTAAAAAACAAATTATTATATATATAATATTTTAATAAATATTATAAAGGACTTTATTATTAATTTTATATATTAAAAAAATATAAACTATTATAAATAAATAATAAAACAGGAAAATAAACATTATTAAAATAAATATATAAGTTAAAAATATTACGTTATAAAAATATTATTTAAAAAATAAAAATTAATAAAATTTATAAAAATAATAGTATAAGTATATAAAAAGATTATAAAACTAAAATAAAAAAAAATAAAGCTTTTATACTTATAACTATAAAAATATTTATTTTTAAAATATTTATTAATATATTATAACCTTTATAAATAAATTTTAATTTAAATATTAATTAAAAATAATAAAAAGTTAATTATATAAAATAATTATTAAAAAAAAGAAATTATAAACTTTTTATTTTTAAACTATTATATATAAAAATAACTAATCGCTTACTATTTAAAAAAATAACTAAAAATACATAAAGTTTATATATATTATAAAAAAACATTATTAATTAATATAAATATTAATTAATATAAATTACTATAATAAATATAGTTATATTTACTATTATTATTAAAAAGAATAATATTAAAATATATAAATATATTATTTTATATAAAATTAATTATATTATTAAATAAAAAAAATAAAACAAATTAATTAAAAACAAAATAAAAATTTATAAAAAAGTTTATTAATAAATATTTAAATAATACTATAAATATTTAAATATTTTTAATAAAATAACGTTTAATAAGCTTTTATTATAACGTTTAGGAGTAAATTATTAAAGTATATTATATTATATAAAATATTATTAAAAAAAATAAAAATATATTATAAATATATAAAAGAAAACTTGTTTAAAAATTTTATTAAATTAATTAATATTTTATAAGCTATACTAGTATTATTTATATTTAAAAAAAATAAATTTTTATAATTTTATATAAATTATTAAAAATTAAATAATATTATTTAAAAAAACTAATATTTATGATTTTTAATAAAAAGAATATTGTTTAAATTATTTAATATTAAAGTATATATAAAAATTAATATTTAATAAGCTTTTTATTATATATAAATAATAAAAAGTAATAAATATTTAATTATATTTTATACTTAATATAATATATATTAGTTTAAAATAATATTTTTTAAATTTATAAATAAATTATTTATTTTTTAATATTTTATTAATAATATTTTAAAAAATTATTTAAATATATTTTATATAGTATATATTAATAATATTTTTATTTATTTAAATAATAAACTAAAATATAACAAATATATAAATAAAATATTAGTACGGTTATACGCTGTAAAATTATAAGTTAATTTTAAAAAATATAAGTTTTATATTATTAAAATTAAATTTTTAAACTTTATTATAAAAATAAAAAATATTATAATAAATTTAAATAAAATAAAAATTATTTAATATTAGCAGCTTTTAATAAAAAATAAAAAAATATATTTTAAAAGCGTGCGTTTTTTTTTAAAGTCTTATAATATTTATTAATAATTTATTAAACAGTATAAATAAATAACAAAACTATTAAATAATTTAATTTATATTAATTTAAATTTTAATTAAATTAAAGTATACTAAGCGGCTTTTAACTAGTTATAAAAAGCTTTAATAAATATATTAATATTATAGTATTTTTTATATAAAATAAAAACTTAAATAAAACTTAATATATTTAATAGTATAGCTACTAAAATATTTTTATAGTATAATAAGCTAAAAAAACTATAAAAGCTAGTAGTTTTTTTTTTTAAAAACTTTATATAAAATTAAATTAAATTATAATATTTATAATAAAAAAATACTCGCGGTTATAAAAGAATTATTATATTAAAAAGCTAAATTAATTAGTTTATAAAAATAATAGTTTTTTATAATTATTATTAATTATATTGTTTTAAAATATTTTAGTATAAAAAAATATTAAACTTATAATAAACTAAATAAATTAAATTAATTTTATATTATAATTTTATAATTATTTATTAACTAAAATTAAAAAATATTATTATAAATATTTTATTTTATTTTATTAAAGATTTAAAAATATAAAAACAAAAACAAAATAAATAATAAATAATAGCTTTATTTAAGCTAGCGGTAAAAAAGTTTATTTTACCGGGTAAAGCTAAAATATATATATTAAATAATATAATACCCTTGTTATTATTAAGCGTGGTTTTAATTAATATATTATTAAAAATTAACTATATAAACATTAGCTTAAACGGGTAGCGCTTATAAGTAAAAAGTAATATTTATTTTAATTAATTTATACTTAATAATTTACTTTTATATAAAAAAAAACTAGTAGTATTAAAAACTAATAACTTATAAATATATATTATTAAAAAAAATATATAACTAATTAGCTATAGCGTATTTAAAAAAAAAAAAAATTTAATAATTAGTTATAAAAAAATATTAATAGCTAAAGCTATATAATAATATAAAATAATATATAACGAATTATTTTTATTATTTAATAAAAATATTTTAAAATAAAATACTAAGTAAACTTACGCTTTTAAAAATACTTAATTATTTATAATAATATTTAATAATAAACTTTAAAAGCTTTTTATTAAATTAAAATAAAAATAATATAATTTTTTATATAATTAATAAATTATTAAAAATATTATAAATAATAGCTTATAAAGATTTAATAATAACTAGCGTAGCTATTAAAATATATTATTAAAAATTTTATTAAATATTTAATTAGTTAAAAATATTTATAAATAACTAAAATAATTAGTTTATTTTAAATTTTATTAATAAACTATTAAAAATATATAAAATAAAACTAAACTTTTTATTAATAAAATATAAATAAATTATAAAATAAATAAAAATTATATATTAATAAATAAATTAACGCTTATAGCTATTTATTAATTATTTTTAAAAAAATTAATTATAAACGTTTTTTATTTTAAATATTATATAAACTTTACTATTATATAAATTATTAAAAAAATTAATACCGTAAAAAATTATAATAAATAAATAAATAAAAATAACTTTTAATTAAAAATTTAAAGCTAAAAGTTTAATAAATTATTTTATATAAAAAAAACTAAATTATAAAAAAGCTTAAATATTTATAAAAAAAATATATAAATATATAAAAATAATAAAATAATAAATAAAAAAAGCTTAATAAAAAAAAATTAATTAAGCTAATAAATATTAACGTGATTTAAATTTTATAATATATAACTATATATATATTTTATAAAAAAAAAAAAATTAAATAAATTAATTAAATAATAAGTTTAACTATTTAATAATTAAAAACTATTATAAAATTATTAAAATATAATTAAATAATTTTAATATTTTTAAACTAAAGTTATTTAATAACTAGCGTAGTAGTTAATAGTTTTATATAAACCAGCTTTAAAAATATTTTAATAATTTATTATTAAGTTAAAAATATAAACATTTAATTAAAAAAATAATAAACTTAGATTTAAACAAAAAAAAATAAAAAATAAAAAAGATCTTTTTATTATATATTTAATACTATAAGCTATATTATAAAATTATTTAAAAAGGTTAAAAATATAATAATAAATAATATTTTATAATAAACTTAAAAAACTTATTAATTAAAATTTAAAAATATTATAAAAAAAATTTAAAAGAAACAAGGCTATTATTATATTTTAAAATATAAATAAATATAATTATAAAAAAAAAGTTTATTATAAAATATAAAAATAATAATTAGCTAATAATAATAAAATTATAAAAAATATATAAAAGGTTTTATAAATAAACTATAAACTATAA
This sequence comes from Xylaria longipes, assembly GCA_025201785.1. Lineage (NCBI taxonomy): Eukaryota > Fungi > Ascomycota > Sordariomycetes > Xylariales > Xylariaceae > Xylaria > Xylaria longipes. Next base: position 24,008 of record MU619961.1, read on the forward strand.
TTAAAAAATGCTTGCTATATAATTAATTATTAGTTTAATTAAAAAAAAACAAAAAATATAAAAAGCTTTAAAAACTAACTAATTATTAATAGTTAAAAAAAACTTTTTAATTTTAAAAGTATTAATTAAAAAAATTTATTGTTTAATTCTTTATACAAGCAAATTATACGATCCTATAGATCTAAAGCTTTATACGCGGCGAAAAACTTAAGCCGAGTTTTTTTTACAGGGGGGGGATTATTATAGCTTAAGCGCTGTATATAGCTAAGCTAGTATAGCTAGGCTAGGGTGGCTAGTAGCTATACGGGGGCTATAGTATTCACTGGCTAGTATTTACTAAGCAACTACTGCTGTAGTAAATACCTTCGCGGGCTATATATCTAGGTGTAAATTCCTGTACTTATTACGCTTTTTTTTCTTTTTTTTTTTATATAGAATATTAGCTCCTAATAATAAATAAATTAAGTGTTTAAACCTGCTGCTTTTATTGCATCCATTATATTACGCTTTAAAAAAACAACTAATATTAATAATATTATTAAACTAGCTAGTTTTTAAAATAATAATTTAAAAAAAAAACTTAAAAAATATATTAGTTATAAACGCTATATTTTTATTAACATAACATAGGTTTTTACACTTTAAAAAAATAATATATATAAACTAAAAAATTATTAATAAATATAAATTTAAAATAATTTATTTAATAAAAGCGTATATTTAACTATTAATAATTAAAAATTATTTTTAATTATTATTATAAATTAATAAAACTAATAAAAACCAAGCTAGCGTAAATATTATATTTAAAGCAATAAAAAAATTAACTTGTTTAATATTTTATATAAAAAATGTTTTTAAATAAAAATTAAATCTAGTATATATATTAAACTTAAAACTTTTGTTTAAACTTTAATTAAAAGTATTTTTAAAATAAAAAACGTTTTTTATTTTTTAAAACTGTTTAATAAACTTAAATATTTTATATAAAATATATTTAAGCTATAGCTTTTATAAAAAAATAGCTTAGTATATATATAATATAAAAATAAACAAAATAAAAATTAAACTATTAAGCTAATAAATGTTAAATATAATAAAATAATATTATAAAATATTATTTTTAAACTTTATATAACTATAACAACGTTTTATATTAAAAATAATATAAAATTTAAAACTATAATAATAAAATATAAAATAAAAAATATAAATAAAAAAGTTTTTTTTATTTAATAAATTATAAATAATTTAATTATAACGTATAATTTTATAAAGTTTTTAATTAAAATAAATTTATAAATTAATATAAGTTTAATTTTATATTATAAAATTAAAAAAAGTTTTTTTTTTTTTTTTTAAATCTTAAGTTTTTATAATTATTATTATTATTATTTTTTTAATAATAATAAATAAAATATTTTTATTTTAATAAACTGTTTTTAGTATATAATTAACGCGTAAAAATAAATTTTTAATAGTTTTATAAAAAGATTTTAATTTAACAAATTATTAACGCTTTAAAAAAAAATTAAAATTAACGCGTAAAATTTACTAAATATTTTTTTAAATATATAAAAAAGTTTATTATTTTTAGTTTAATAAGTTTAAATATAAATAATTATAAAAATATTATATTTATTATAATATATAAGCTTATTAAAATCAAGCTATTAATAAGCTATTAATATTTTATATATATTTTATAAAACTAAAACTATTTATAAAAACATAGTTATTATTTTTTATATTTTTATAAAATTTAATATATTAAATATATTTATTTAAAACAAATTTAATATTTTTTATATAAAAATAATTAAAGTTTTATTTTATAAACTATTAATAATATAAAAAAAACTTATAAAAAATATAAAATTAATTTAAATAATTTAATTAAAATAATTATTTTAAATAATAATTTTTTTTTTATAAACGTTAAATTTTTAACTTATAAATTATTAATATATTATAAATATTTTATTAATTTTAAAATATATTTATTTTTATTTTAAAAATTAAATAAATTAATAAACTTAAATAATAATTTAAAAAAAAAAATTAAATTAAGTAAAAGTTTTATAAAACGTAAATAATTTAAAAAAAATAACGTTTTTATAAAAACTTTATACTTATAACCGTTATAATTAACACTATTATAAATATATATTATAATAATTAAACAAATTTATAAACTATTAATATTTTAATATTATTTTAATATTATTTTATTAAACTTAAATATTATATATATTTATATAAATTAATAGTTTTTAAATTTATAAATATTAATTAAAATAATAATAAAGCAGTAAATTTATAAAATATTAATAATTTAAATTTATTTTATAAAATTATATATAATATATAAAAAAATAAAAATAATAAGTTAAAAAAAAAATTTTTTAACTAAAAAAAAAAAATTTATTTATAATTTAATAGCAGCTAAGCTATAGTAGTAAAACTAGCTTATTATTTATTTATTTAAAAAAAAAAAAATTTCCCGTGTTTATTATATATTTATATTTTTTAATTAATTATTTATTATTAATTATAAAAAATATTAATTAAATATAAGTTTAAATAATTATAAATTAATTTATAATATTTAAATATATTATATATAACTTATTAAATAATAATTTAAATATATAACTATTTTAATATATTATATATAACTTATAAAAACCGCGAACTATATATATAAACTAGCTTTTATAGCTTATGTTTTTTAATATATACATTATTATTACTTTTATATATTTTAAAATATATTATAAATAAATAGTTTTATAAACTTATAAAAGTTTTATTATATAATTTTTTATTTATAATATATTTTTTTAAAATATAAATAATATATTTATAAATTATATTTTTTTTACTTATTATTTTTTATTAATAAATAATTAAATAATTATTTATTTATTTTATTTTATTTATTTAATTTAAATAGTTATAAGCTAGTTTATAGCGCTTAAATATATTATATACAGCTTATTAAATAGCAACTTAAGTACGTAACTATTTTAGCGTACTATATACTAAAGGCCCCTTCGACCTAGGGGCAAAGAAGCCTGAGTTTTTAGGGGCTTTAGCTATAAGGCCGCCTAAGCCGCCCTGGGCTATATAAGCCACAGCCCACGCAGCCCACGCAGCCCATGTAGCCCACGCAGCCCGCGCAGCCCCTTGCAGCCCCTAGCAGCCCTTGCCAGCCCTTTATAGCCCCTGCCAGCCCCCCTAAGCCGCGCAGGCAACGCAGGCAAGCCACCCCCTAGGCCACGCAGGTTACGCAGCCCTTGCCAGCCCTTGCTAGCCCTTGCCAGCCCTTGCCAGCCCTTGCCAGCCCTTGCAAGCCCACCCACCCCCCTAGGCCACCCATCCCCCTAGGCCACCTAGGCCGCGCAGGCCACCTAGGCCACCTAGGTAGGCTACCTAGGCCACCTAGGCTACGCAGGCAAGCCACACAAGCCACGCAGGCAAGCCAGGCCACGTAGCCCACGCAGCCCTTGCCAGCCCTTGCTAGCCCTTGTAGGCCCTCGCCAGCCCTTGCCAGCCCTTGCAGCCCTTGCAGGCCCACCTAGGCCGCGAAGGCAAGCTACCTACCCCCCTAAGCTACGCAAGCAAGCCACCCCCTAAGCTACGCAGGCAAGCCACCCCCCTAGGCCACGTAGCCCACGCAGCCCTTGCCAGCCCTTGCCAGCCCTTTACAGCCTTTGCCAGCCCTGCCAGCCCCTTGCCAGCCCTGCTAGCCCACGCAGCCCACGCAGCCCTTGCCAGCCCTTGTAGGCCCTTGCCAGCCCTGCCAGCCCGTTACTATTAGGGTTAGGGTTAGGGTTAGGGTTAGGGTTAGGGTTAGGGTTAGGGTTAGGGTTAGGGTTAGGGTTAGGGTTAGGGTTAGGGTTAGGGTTAG
>MU619962.1:0-27576 GCA_025201785.1 Xylaria longipes
AGCTAAATTATTAAAATAATTTTTAAACTATTTTAATAAATATATAAAAAATAAAAAAACTAAAACTTTAAGTTTTTTATACGTAAATAAAAATATTTTTTTTAAATATGTTTAAAATAAATAAAAATTATATTAAAAAAACCTATTTTTTTTATTTAAATTTTATAAAAATTTTAAATAATAATTTATAAATAAAAGTTTTAAATAAATAAAAAAAAACTATTTATAAAATTATTAAAAAATAAAATTATAAACTAAAATTAATATAAATATTATTTAAAATAAGCTAATATTTAGTTATATATAAATATATATATATAAATTTAATAAATATAACTATTATTTAAAATATAAAATAAAACTAATAATTAAAAAGAATTAATAGCTTTAAAATATTATAAAAACTATATATATATTAACTTTTATTAAAAAATCTTTTAAAATATTTATAATTATTATAATTAAATTTAACTTTAAACTAAAATCATATAACGTTATTAATATATTTATAAATATAAAACTTAATAAAAAAATTTATATAAAAATATTTTTTAATTATAAAAAGCTTTAAACTATTTTAAAGTTTAATAAAACTTTATATGGTTTAAAAAAATTACTTTTATTATAGTAAAAAAAGTTAACTTTAATTTTTATAAAAATAAAATATAAAATAATTTTATATAAGCTTTATTATTATTTATATAAAAAATACTTATATTTATTTATATAAATAATATTATTATAGCTTATAAAAAAAACTATAAAATTTTTATTTAAAAAACTATAAAATAGCTTAAATAAGCTTATTAAATAATTAGTAGTAATAATTTTTAATAGTTTTTAAAAATTAAAATTATTTAAAATTATTAAAAATAATTAATTTAATTATTTTAAACTTTATATTTAAAAAGAATTTTTAAGCTAAAAAATATATTTTTATTTTTATTATATATTTTAATAATAATAATAAAACTATTATTTTATAAAAAATTAGCTATTAAATAAAAAATATATTTTTATTAAAAAAAAAAAAATTTAATTATATATATAGCTATAATTACTTAGCTTAATATAACTTTTAATACTTTAAAACTTTTATAATTTTTTTTAAATTTAAAACTTTAATATTATAAGTTAATAAATTAATTATTTAAATATTTTAATTAAACTTAATATTATATTTTATAATTTAAAAATAATAATAATTTTAAAGTTATTAATAATATGTTTTTTATAAATAATATTTTTAATTAAAAAAGTTTATAAATATATATAATAAAGCTATTTAAAAAACTAATTAAATAATAAATAAATAAATAAAATATAATAATTATTTTTACTATTAAAGCTAAATTATTAATATTAGCTTTAGCTGCTAAAAAGGTTATATTTATAAGCTATTTTATTAAAAAATTAAAAGTTATTATAAATAATTAATATATTATTATTTAATATAATAATTAATAAATAATTAAACTTATTATAAAAAAAATAATAACTTTATAAATAAAGCTTTATTATATAAATATTTATAATTATTAGCTTTATTAAAAAATTAAAAAAAATATTTTATAAATAGTTTATATATTAATAAACAATATAATTATTAATAAGCTAATAAAAACCTTTAGCTAAAATAAATAAAATTAATTTTTTAATTAGTTAAAGTTTATAAATATTTATAAATAATATTTTTATAAAAAATTAAATAATAAAAAATATTAAAATTTAAAAGCTTTAAAAGATATATTTATGAAAAATAAATTATATTATTTAAAATTAAATAACTTTAAATAAAGCTGGAATAAAAAGCGATTATATATACTTTGCTTACTATTTAAAAGCTTTTATTTTAGCTTATTTTATATTTTTTTTAAATATTATAATAATTAAAATTAATTTTTTTATTTTTAATGTTTATTTTATAAAAAGCTTTATTTACGTAAAGCTTTTTTAAAAAAGTGTATTAAATTTAAAAAGTTAAAATAACGGTTTATATAATATAAATTATTTATATATATTTATTTAATATAAGATAAAAAATTTTTTACAATATAATAAAACATATTAATTAATTATTTATAATATTTAATTAGAATCGCTTAATTTTAATAATAAAACCCTGGAATGTTTTAATGTAATTAAGTACTTACCTTTAAGCTGTAAATAAGTATTATACCAGGTACTTTACAGCGCTAAGAGGGGGTTTAAAAATAGTCACAGCAAGGGTGTTAGCTTAAAAAATAATGCTAGCATAATATTAACTAGTTAAATATATTTTTAATTATTTATATAATAATTATAATAAGTTTAAAATAAATATTATTATAAAGCTTATAGTTATTTTATTAATAAAATTATTTTAGTATAAAAATAATAAAGTTATATAATATAAGCAATATTTAAAACTTTAAGTTATTTTAAGTTTTATTATATTTTAAAACTAAAATAAAATTTATTTTTATTTAAATTATTTTATTTTTAATTATATTTTTATAAATAATTTATATTTTATTAATATATTAATATAATAAATATAATAATTATATTTTTATTATATTTTTTATATATTTCTTTAAATAAATTTTTAATTAAATAGTTTTACTGCTAAAAAGGTTTATTAATATATTATAAAAATAAAATTAATATAAGCTATAATTTAAAGTTTTATATTATTATATATTTTAAAATATAGTTTTTTTATAATAAATTTCTTTTTTTTAATAATGTTTATTATATTTTTTTTTTATTAATATTATAAATAATATTATTATATAATTTACTAAATATAATATAATAAATAAAACTAGTATAAAAAAAACTATAATAAACTTTTATTATAATAAACTTTTAATTAAAAGTTTAATAATTAATAATTTTGATTATAATAAGCTTAAAAAATAAAGTTTTATAAAAAAAATAAAGTAATATTTAAAAAGTAGTTTAAAATTTATATATTAAAAATAATTAAATAATAAATTTATATTAAGCTTTTAAGTTAACTTTATTTAAAATATATAATAAATTATTTATATTTATATTTAAATATTATAATATTAACTACTAAATAAAAACTTAGCTATATAAAAAAAGTAGTTATTTTGTTTATATTTATAATTTTATAAAAACTATTATAATATTTTATATGTTATTTTATAAAATAAAATATAATTTTTAAATAATTTAAATATTTTATATATAATATATATTTAATTATTTTTAATTGTTTAAATTTTATTAGTTTTTAATTTATTTATTATAATAATATTATAATAATATTTTTTTTAACTAAACTTTTAAATAAAATAAAAACTTATTAATAATAAAAAATATAATAAAAATAAAACAGTTAAAAAATATTTAAAAGATTTTTTTAATAATTTATATATAACATTTAATATAATTTATTAGCTTATTAATATTAAATATAACTTTAACTAACTATAAAACTAACGTAATAATAAAAAAGTAGCAAAATATTTAAATTTTATTAAAATTATTATAAACTATTATATATAATTAATTATAAAAATAAAATCTTTAGCTATATATATTAAGCTTTTTAAAAAAAAAATTTATTTATATATTTTTATTAAAGTTATTTATTTTAGCTTTAGTAATATTATTATTATTATAAATATTATAGGTTTTTTTATATTTTAATTTTATTTTATTTAATTAATATATTATATAATATATTATTTTAATTATGTTATTTATACTATTAATAATAAATTCTTTATTAAATATTTTTATACTTATTAAAGTTTTAAAGTTTTAATAAAGTGTATAATAAAAAAAGCTTTAAATAATTTTTTAATAATATATTTTTTAAGCTTAATATTAATTTTTAGCTAATTTTTATTAATTTTTTTATTAAGCTTTATTATATATTTAATATATATTTTAATATTATTATAAAAGTTTTAAACTATAAAAAAAAAGTTTTTAAGCAAAAAAATTTAATGATTAAGCTTTTATACTTATATTTTTTTAATAAGCTTTTAAGTTAAGCTGTTTATGTTTAAAACTTATAAATTATTTTTTTTAAAAGTTGTTTTAATATTATTTTTAAAAGTTATATTTTATAAATAATTATTAATTTTAATTATAAAGAATTTAATTTATATTTAATTATTATTTATAATAAGTTTATTATTATTATAATATTTAATATTAAAACTATTATTTATTTTAAAATTAGCTATGCTATAAAAAATATAAATTTATAATATTTTAAAATATTTTTAATTTTTAAAAATTTTTAAAACTAAGTAAATATTTTAAAAATAATTTGTTTTTTAGTTATTTTAAACTTTTATACTTTTAAAGTTTTAATTATTTAAGTATTACTTTTATTATTATTTTTATTTTTTTTATTTTTTTTATTATTATTATTTACTATAATAATAATAAATTTATTAGCTTTTTTAAGGTGTTAATTAGCTAATATTTTATTATTTTTAAGATTTTTTTTATAGCAGTTTTATTATTATTATTTTTAATAATATATTTTTTTCCGGGTGTTATAATATTATTTACTTTATAATATTTTTTTAGTTTATTATTATTTATAAAATAAATTAAATTATATATTTATTTTTTAATATTAATATTTAAAAATATAATATTAATATTAAATTTTTTAAGCTTATTATTTTTAATAAACTAAAAATCTTTAATATTTTAATATAATAATTAAATATAGTTTAAATTATTTACTATAAAGCTTTTTTAATATTATTTTATAAACTATATTAAAAAATTAAACTTAAAATATTTTAAAAGTTATAATAAATGTCACAGCCTAGGCGCTGTGTGTGGCTAGCGTGGCTAGTGCGGCTAGGGTAGCTAGTGGTCCATGCGGGGGCTACAATATTCACTAGCTGGTATTTACTAAGCAACTGCTGTAGTAAATACCTTCGCGGGCTATATATTTAGGTATAAATTCCTGTATTTATTACGCTTTTTTTTTTCCTTTCTTTTTTATATAGAATATTAGCTCCTAATAATAAATAAATTAAGTATTTAAACCTGCTGCTTTTATTATATTTATTATAATAAAATATTAAAATAAAAGTTTATAGTTAATGTTTTATTTTTATTTATAATAGCTTAAAAGGTATAATATAAGCTATTATATTAAATAATATATATAATATTTTTATATTATTTAGTTTATTAATAAAATAAATATTTAAATTTTATAATAATATAATTTTTTTTTAAGAATTCTTTTTTTAAAAAATATTATACTTAGCTTATATAAGTTAAAAATAAATATATAATAAATTAAGTTTTATTATAAAATTTACTTTTAATTTAATAGCTTAAATAAAGTTAAAATAAATAATAATATAAATAACTTATTTATATAAAACAAAGCTAAAAAATTTAAAATTATATATTTATAATAATAGTTTAATAAAATATTATAATTATTTAATAATTTATTATTAAATAAAAATAATAGTTATATTTATAAAATATTTTAAGTATTTAATAATATAAAAAAATATTTTTATAATAATATTATATTCTTTTATATAAAAATAAATAATATTTAATATAATTTATAAACAAGTTATATATATAAACAAGTTATATATTTTTTTTATTAACGTATATATTTTATTTTTATCGTGTAATAATTTTATAATAATATAATATTTATTTAAATAAAAAAAACTAATTTCATCTTTATTATTAAAGCTATTTAATTAGTAAAAAAAATTAATATTTAACGCGCTTTTAAAATTTATAACGTTCTTACTACTATAATATATAATAGGATAAATAAATATACTATACGTAATAAAACTCGTGCTAATATATATAAACTTAATTTAATTAAAAAAAATATTTTTTTTAAATATATTTTTAATTTAAATAAATAAAAATATTTTTCTGCTTATATTATTATAAAAAATATAGTTAATTTTTTCTACAACTTATATAATATACCCCCGGTTAATAAATAATAAGCTTATAACTTTATTAATTATTATAAAAAGTTTAAAACGTAGTTTACGCGTATTTATAATTATTAAAAAATATTATATAAAAATTTAAAAATTATTAGCGCGTAGTTTAAACGTTATATATACGTAAAAATATAATATAATATTTATAATAATAATATTTAAAACTTTAATAAAACTAGGTTTATAATAAGCTAAATTTATTTATATATAATTATTATACACGCTGATTAATATAAAAAATATAAAGTAATATAGCTTAGTAATAAAAAATAATTAATAGTAATTTATTTTATTAATTTACGCGGTTTATTTATTTTTTTATATATTATTTTTTAAAACGTTTTTTATTTTTAATCTTAATATAAAAATATTAACTTTTTAATAAATTAAATATTTAATATTAGTTTTAATAAATAAATAAATAATAATATAAAATTAAAATAAATAAAATATTTTAAAAAATATTTTTAGCTGCTATAAATAAACGTATATTAATTATTAATATTAAACTAGTATAAAAGTTATATATTAGCTAAGTTTAAAAAGTTTTATAAAAAACAAAACATTATAACTATTTTTTTATTTTTTTATTTATTATATTTAATATAATTATTTAATATTAAGTTTTATAATATATTAAAATAAATATATAGTTATTAAATTAATAAATTTATTAAATTATATATTAATTATATTATTAAGCCCAAGTTTTTTATTATATTTAAAAAAACCTACTATATTATTTTTATAAAATTAAATATTTTAAAAAGTTTTTAAAAGTTAAAATTAATATTTTATAATCTATAAACTATAATTTTAAAGCTAAATATATAGTTATAGTTATTAACGTTAATTTTTAATATTATTAACTTATTTAAACCTTAGGTTGCTTAAATATTAAAAACTATTAAAAAAATAACCGCGCAGTTAATTTTTATTAAAAGTTAAATTTTTAATTATTAAAAAAACTTTTTAGGGCTAATTTTAAACACTGTTAACTAGCTTATAAAATTAAATTAAATATTAGTATATTAACTAATCTTTATAAATAATAAAAACTAAAGGTTTTATAAAATAAATAAAATATTAAATAAGCGTTAAAAGGGTAAAAAAAAATGCTTATAAAATAAAAATAGTTTTATTATAAAAAATATAACTAATTTAATTATTTAAAAAAATACGTAGGATTTAATATAGTTATAAATATTAAAAAATTATAGTAGTAGTAAAATAAATATACTACGCTAGTAACGTTATAAATAGTACGGTAAAACCGGCTATAATATAAAAACTTATAATAAAAAAATAAAAATAAATAATAAATTAAAATCCGATTAATTTTTAATAATAACTACTTTAGTTATAAAGTTATTAATAATTAAACTTAATAAAGTAATAAAAAGTGCGCAACTTGCTTATATACATAACTCGCTTATAAATTATATTATTAATAATAGCTTTATAAATATTAACAAGCTGTTTATAATAATAAAAATAATATAATTAAGCTATATTTTTAAGTTAATAATAATAAATATAATAAAATAAAAATATATTAAATATTAAAAAGAATTTAACGTTATAATAATTTGTTTATTAAATAATTATTTTTTAATTTAATAATATAGTTAAAAAAATAAAAATATAAATATAAAAATAAAGTTATAAGATTTTAAAGTATATATTAATAACATAGCTTTTATATTATTAATATAATTTGTTTTTCTTTTAATTATTATAAAATAATATTATAATTTTAAAATAAAATATTATAATAAAATATAATACGTTAAGTTATAATAATATAAAATATAAAGTTAAATATTAATAAATAAACTAGTAAAAAAAACTTTAATATAATTTAAGGTTTAAATATAATAAAAAAATAGCTATAAAAATAAAAGCTTAATATTTAAATTTTTATTATAAAATAATATTTACGGAAAATAAATATTAATAATAAAATAATTTTTATTAACTTTATTAAACCTATACTATTATAAAAAACTAAAATAAATATTTTAAATTAAAATATATATAATAAAAAATATAAATATTATATTATAATATAACGTATTAAATAAAATATAAATAATATTATTTTATATTAAAAGTAATTAATATAACTATATATTTAATAAAATTTTAAATAGTTTTTATAGTTAAATATTAATATAAAACATAATTAATTATTTTTAATATAAAAATATTTAATATAATCCTATATTATAATTAATTATTTAACTTAAATTAAACAGGTTTAAATACTATTTATTTTTAAACGTTTAATTATTTTAAGCTTTTAAAAAAAATAGTTATTTTATAAGCGCTTTTATATTATTTTTTTAATATTTCTTTTAATATTTTAACTGCTAAAAAAATTATTAAAAACCTTTTTAATAATTATTAAAATAAAGTCTTAGTTTAAATAAAGGTTAAATATAATATAATATAATAAATAAACCCGTTAAAAATAGTTAAAAATATTAATATTTAAATTTTTAACCTTATATTTTTTTAATTATTTAATATATTAAAAAAATAACTACTAAAATAAAATAAACTTTTTTATAACTTATTATTATAAAATATATAAAAATAATATTATAAATTATTATATATAAAAATATATTTTAAATTTAGCTATAAAAACTAATATATTTTTATTATTATTAATTATTATTTAAATAATAAAATTAAAAATTTATGTTTATATAAACTTAATAAATTTTTTACCCGGTATATTAAAAGAATTAAAATTTTTTTTAAAAATATATTATTCATTATAATAATTAAAAATACTATTTTAATAATGTTAAATATATTAAATATTTAATATAAAAGTATTTATTATACTAGTATTATAATATATATTAAAATAATAAAAACTAATTAATTTAAAAAATAACTTTATTAAAAAATAGTTTAAAAAATTAAAGTTAAAAAAATAAAAATATATAAGTTTAAATTATAATTATAATAAGGTTAAAGTTTATATTAGTAAATAAATTTGCTAAAAATATTGTGAATATTAAATAGTTTTATAATAAAAATAAATTAATAGTTTTTTAAACCTTATATTTATTATACTTTATATTTTATTATAATTACTAATAAATTTATAACTAATTTTTAATAATTTAAAATATTAAATTTAACTTATTATATTTTATTATAAAATTTATTTATTTATTTATTATATTTAATATTTAGTTTTCATATAATATAATATATTTAGTCCGTGTTTTAAGTTTAAAGCTAAAAATATATTATTTTAATTATTTTTTAAAAAATAGCGCTGCTAGAATATAATTTATATAACACCTAACTATAACTTTTTAAGTATATTAAACAATAATATATTTTATTTTAATATTATTATAAAAGAAAATATCTTTTTTATAAATATTAAGCATTAAATAAATAAATAGCTTAATTATAATAACTTTAATATAGCTAACTTTATATAGCTAAAACTTTAAAATAATTAATTTAATACTATTAATTTTATAAATACTTTTTTTAATTTTAATAAAGTTAATAAAAAAGAAATTAGCTTTAATATATTAAATATAATTTTTAAAATATTTTTATAAGCTTTTAAAAACCTTAAGCTTACAGCTAAGCTAGCAGTATTAGTAGTTTTATTAATAAAGTCCGCTATAAAAATTATTAAAGCTATATATTAATATAAAGCAGTAAAACTTAACAACTAAAATAAATATTATTATATTACTAGTAAAATATAAATATTTTATACTAACGTTTTATACTTAAGCAATAAAATATATATTATAATTTATTACTTAAAGCTATATATATTATTAGCTTTTTATATAATATTTAATATTTAAAAAAATAAATATAATATGTTTAAAAATACTTATATTTAACTAATAAAAGTATTTTAATTTATAAAATGTTTTAAAGAAATCTAATAAACCTTTTAACGTTAAAAAATATTTATAAAATATATTATATAAAGTTTAATACTTTAAAAAATATATAAGCTTTTTTTAAATTAAACTATATAATATTATTTATAAAAATAAAACTAAAAAAAACTTTTTAATTTTTAATATAAATAATAATAATATTATTTTACTTTTTTTAATATATATTATTATATATATTAAAAAATAACATATTTAATAAATGCTTTTATTAAAAACCTTTAATAAGTTAATTAATAAAATAAATTAATTTATAATATATTTAACTAATTCTTTTACTATTAAAATAATAAAATTTAATAATACTACTACTATAAATATTTATAAATTAATTTTATTAGTTTAAAAAATTATAAATAAAAGTTGTTTTTAAAAAAATATAACTATAAATACTTAAACTATTATCTTTTTATAATATATTATTAATTATATTAAATTAATAATTATAAAAAATAATAAAGTTTTATTATTATTAAAAAATATTATTAGCTATATTTTTAAAGTTATAATTAATTATTATGATAACTTAAGTATACTTGTTTAGCTTAATTCTTTTATATTATTTTATTAAATAAAACTTAAGCTTTAAATATATAATAAATAATATTTTATTAATAATTTTACTAGTAAGAAAATAATTTTTTTATTATTTTAAATATTTTTAAATATTTTCGGCTTATATTAAAATATATATATATTATTAATAAAAATATATTTAATACTTAAATTTTTTATAATAAAGCTATAATTTAAAAAATTTAAAATTGTTTTTTTAATATTTAAATTTTATAAGTTAAATTTAATAAACGTATTTATAAGTTTATTTTATATTTATAATTTAAACTTTAAAATTAAACTAATATTTAATAATAATATTTATATTTTTATTTATTTATTTATTAATTAACTATATTATTAATAATATATTATTTTAATAAAATTTATTTAATTATTTTAACTTTATAATAATATTATTATATTAAAATTATTATATAAAAAGTATAAATAAAGCTAATTTTTATTTTAATATTATTAACTAAGGTTAATATTATATATAAACTAAAATTAATTATTAAAAAGTTAAATAACAGATAAAATTTTAAAAATAAAAAAAAACTTTATTTAAAAAACTTAAATTATATAATAATAAATACTTTTTTTATTTTAAATATAATTTTTAGTTAATTTATTAATATTATTTATTTTAAATATTAAAGTTTAAACTAGTTTTTATTTAATTTTATATTTAAAAATTAAATATTAATTTTTATTTTAACTATTATTATAAAAGCTTATACTATTTATTAAAGTTTTATAGTATTGTTAAAATAAAGTTATTTTTAATTATTAAAAAATATTTAAACTTTTAATAAATATAAAAACTTATTTAAAAAAATATTATTTTCCCGGTTTTATTTTATTATTAGCTTTAAATAAATTATATTTATAATAACTACTACTATATTATTTTTTATATTATATATAATTATTTTATAAATAATAACTTTTTAATTTTAATAAATAAATTTATTATTATTAATTAAATTATTTTTATATTATAATATTTTATTTAATTAATTTTTATTATTTTTAAATACTATAATAATATTAATTTATTTATTTATATTTAATTAATTTTTTATATTATTATTTTTAATTATAAAATAATATAGTTTTTATATTAAATAAATATAAACGTTTATTAAAAAAAAGCTATAATATAAAATATAAATAATATAAAAAAATATAAAAAACCTAAAATAAATATTTTATTATTTTCTATACGTTAAATTATATTAATACTATTAATAAAGCAAGTTATAAAATTCAATATATAAATATAAATAATATTATTTTAGTTAAACTATGGTTAAAACAATAAATATATTTATAAAATAAAGTATAATTATTTATTTTTATAAAATGTTTTTTAAATATTTATACCGGCTTATATTTAAATAATATAATTTAAAAGTATAGCTTATATTAATTTATATAAACTTTATTTAACAAAAATAAATATTAATAATATTAATTCTTTATTTATATTAATTTATTTAATACGTTTTAAATATTTACTAATATTATTTTAAACAAATAATATAAATTAAATATAATTAATATTAATTATTATAATTTTAATATTATTTTAACTATTTATAAAAATATATTATAAACTTTAAAATATTTTATATAAAATAGCTTTAAAATATACGTGCCGGATTTATATAAAATATTTTAAACAATTAAAATTAAATACTTAAACTTTATTAATATAATTATTTTATATTTTTAAATATATTAAAATAACAATTATAAAACTAAAAATAATATAATATTATAAAAAAATATACGCTATAAATATTTATTAGTTTAAGGTTAGTTTTTATATAAAAAAGTTAAAAAAAAAAAACTTAATATTTAACGTAATAGAATTATAAAATATTAACTATAATAATATTTTTATAAAAAAACTATTTTTAATATATAGCTATAATTATTATAATTATTTTATTATTTTTAATATATATATTTTAATATAATAATAAAAAATATTATATATAAATAAATAAATTATATTAATTATAAAAGATTTATTATAAAAAATATTTAGTTAATTTTTTATAAAATATAAAATATTTTAAATATATTTATTTTATAATTAATAACTTTATTAAACTATTAGCTTTAAATATAAAGGATTTTATAATAATAAAAATTAATAAGTTATTTATTTATAAATAAATAAATTTAGTTTAACTTTTTTTAATAGTTAATTTTATAATAAAATATTATTATTATTTTGAAAAAAAATTAATTTTTTTTATACTTTTTTTATAAAATAATAAAAAATATTAATATTATTAAGCTTTTTTAAATAATATTAAAATATATTTAAATAGTTTTAAGCTTTAAAAACTTTTTTTTATTTATTAATTATGATATATTTTTTATATAATATTATAAACTTTTAAATATAATATTAACTTAAATATTTAAAAATAAAAATAATATATAATATATTATTTAAAATATATTTATTAAATATTTAAAAATTTTAATAATTTTAATACTTTTATAAATAAATATAACTAATAAAATCTTTTAAGCTAATAATTTTAATTTTTAAAATTTTTAAAAAATAATTTAAAAAAATATATAATTTAATAAAAAAGCACGTTTTTTATATAAATAAATTTATAATAATTTATTTAACCCTACTACTAGCTTATTCTTTACGCGTTTTTTATTAGTTTTATATTCTTTATAATATATATATTTTTATTTTTTATATTTAATTCATTTTTTATTTTTTATAATATTATTTTATATTTAATTAATAATAATATATATTAACTTATATTAAGCTTTATTTTTATTTTAATAAATAATAAATATTTAATAATAATTAATTAATTAATAGTTTAATTATTTATTGTAAAATAAATATTTTTAATATTATTATTTATTATTAACGTTTTAAAATATATATTTAACTATATTATTTTATTTAAATAAATAAATACTTTTTTATTAATAATAACTTAATTATTATTTTAATTAATATATAAAAAACTTATTAATTATTTTAATATAATTAATAAAAATTATTAAAAATAATAAAACAATATTAAGTTTAAATAATATAATATAAATTAAAAAAAAAAGATTAAAACTAGCAGCGCCGCAAGCGCTAGCCTTAGCCTTAATCCTAAAGGCTATTTAATCTATAAACTAAGCTACACTAGCCACGTAGTAGCTGTAGCCGGGTATACCCCTCCTTTAAAGGGCTACCCCCTAGCCTTTTACATTAATAATATAAAACTATATAACTATTATAAAATTATTAATATTTTTATTTAAGCTTAAAATTAAATATAAATATACTAAGTTTAAACTATTAACTTTATTATTTATAATATTTAATAAATTTAAATTATATATAATAAATAATAAATATAAATATAATATTAAAATATATTTTAATAATATTAAAAATATATTATCTTAATATTATTTTAATTATTTTTAAAATTTATTAAACTTTAGTTTATTTAATTAATAAAAAACTTATTTTTAGTTTAATAAATTTTATATATTTATTAAATAAATAAATTTTTTTATAACTTTTTTTTATTTTATTTTTAATTTGGTTTAATTTTTAAAAATTTTTAAAAAAAAAATTTTAAAACTTATTTATTAAAATAATAAAATTATTATAAATATAACTTAATATTATATTTTTAATAAATTTTATAAAATAATTATTAGTTAAATTATTATTATTTTTTAATAATTAATATTATTAAATTTTATATATATTAAAAAAATAAATATTAAAATTATAAAAACTAGCTAAACTAGTTTTTTTATAATAATAGCTTTAAGCTAATAATATTAGCTTATTATTTAAAAAATATAGCTAATTTTTTTATAATGTTAAGCTTATAAATAACTTTTAATTATTTTAAATTAAATAATTAATATTTATAATTTTTATAATATTATTAAATAATACCCGCTTACTTTATATAAGTTATAATTTTTTATTTTTTATATAATATTATATTTTATAATTATTATATATATATATTTTATAATAATTTAAATATATTAATATTTAATATATAAATATTTTATTTTAATATATAAAAACTTACCCGTAAATATTTTTAATTTATAATTTTAAATATAATAAAAAATAAATAAAAATAAAAATATAATAATATATAAATATTAAATATAAACTAATATTAAAAACAGCTAATATATTTTTTTTATAACTAAGCTTAATAAATAACTAATAAATGAATATTAATATTTTAATATTATTAAATTATAATTTATTTTTATTATTTATTTTTATATATTATTATATTAAACTAATTTTTATAATATAAATATAATATATATTTATTATATAAAATTAATTATATTTAATTATTTATAAAAATATTATAATTAATATAATAATAAATATTTAAATAAAACTATATTAATAAACTAATATATTTATTTTTAAATATTATTTAAAATAATTATTTTTTTATTTATATAATATTAATAACTTAGCTTATAAATATATTATAAAATATTTAATAATTTATTTAATAGTTTATTTAACTATATTATATTAATTAAAATTATTTTTATAATAAAAATAAAATAATAATAAAATAAAAACTAATAATAAATAATTAATAATATAATAAAATATTTAAATATTTAAAATCTTTAACTAAACTTTAGCTATATTTAATTATTATATTAAATAATAATTAATATTTTAAATTATATTTAATAATTTTATAAAAAAACTATAACTTATAAAATATAATATTATATATTAAATATTTATTTTATAATAATTTAGTTTTTAAAATAAAATAACTTTTTATTTAAAATATTAATATATAAATTTAATATATAAAATAAATTAAAATTTTTAATTAAAATTAAATTTAAACTTAATATAATAATAATAAAATAAAATAAATTTTATTTTAATATTAAAAAAAATATAATATTATATTTTAATTAAAAGTTATTTTTATATAATAAAACGTTTATTTAAAAAATTATTATAATTAAACAAAATATTTTACTATAAATATTAATTATTATATAAATATATTTTTCGCTTAAATATATTTATCTGTTTTAATTCATTAACTTAACTATATTAACTCAAATTCATTTTCATATTTAAACATGTCAGAATTAAGCGATTCTAATTGAATGTAATGAGTGATTGATTGATGTGTTCTGTTACATTGCAAAAATTCTTCTGTCCCATATTAAATAGGTGTGTGTGGGTAATCTATGCCATGTGGACCGTCATTTTAACCCCTTAAATCTGCCAAAACACCCTTGCTGTAACCATTTTCAAACCCCCCCCTAGCGCTGTAAGGTACCTGGTAGTAGGTACCAGGTAGTAGGTACCTACCAGCTGAGGTCCGCCACCAACGGCACGGCGCGACCTAGGTAATAGGCAAGAAATACAGCATGTGCGATTACAGAAAATGGCACGTATAAATTCTCCCAATTCAGCTTCACCCGACATCTGACAACCATCTCATAGATAATGCATCTCGAGTCGAGAAACGCCGCACTGCAATCCGATCCGAACCTAACTCGACAATGCAACGCCTGTCGATCTCCCCGATACACCCTCGAGTCGCATCGAAACACGACCAACCGCATCGCCTCCCACTGGCCAGTCTTCTCGTCGCTCGCAACCGGCTCCGATGATTACACAATCAAGATATCTGTCGACGGGACACGTGTCCTTTTGGATCCTAACTCCGGAATGACTTGACCTCGTTGATGATGGCCTCGCCAAGAGACCTGGTTGATCCAGAGCCCCCCATATCTGCAGTCAATACATCGGGCTGAGAGCGACCAAGGACGTTTTCTACAGCTCTCAGGAGTGCCTCGGCGGCCTCCGTGTAGCCGAAATGTTGGAGAAGCATCTGCCCGGCCCAGATCATGCCGACGGGGTTGGCGATACCCTTGCCGGCAATATCAGGCGCACTGCCATGGACAGGCTCGAAAAGACTAGGAAACTTGCCCGAGGGGTTGATGTTCGCCGAGGGGGCGATGCCGATAGTCCCCGTGCAAGCCGGGCCGAGGTCCGAGAGTATGTCCCCGAAGAGGTTGCTGCCCACCACAACGTCGAAGATATTGGGCTTTTGGACAAAGTGAGCTGTGAGAATGTCAATGTGGTATTTGTCGACGTTGACGTCTGGGTAGTTCTTGGCCATCTCGCGCACACGGGCGTCCCACCACGGCATGGTAGTGCTGATGCCGTTACTCTTTGTTGCGCTTGTGAGTCGCTTGCGCGGTCTGCTCTGCGCTAGATCAAAGGCGTACTTGAGGATCCTGTCAACGCCGAACCGCGTCATGACGGTCTCTTGCATGACAATCTCGCGGTCGGTGCCCTCGAATATCTTGCCGCCGATGCTGCTGTATTCGCCCTCGGTGTTTTCGCGTACGATCCAGAAATCGATGTCGCCGGGTTTGCGGTCTGCCAAGGGCGACTTTACGCCCTGGATAAGACGGCAGGGCCGCAGGTTGACGTACTGATCGAACTCGCGACGGAATTTCAGGAGACTGCCCCAGAGAGTCACCTCGTCGGGGACTTCGTCCGGCATGCCAACGGCGCCGAAGTAGATTGCGTCAAATTGGGAGAGGATGGTCTTCCAATCTCCGGGCAACATGTCCCCGTGCTTTTTGTAGTAGGGGACGCTAGCAAAGTCGAACTCTTGGAATTGAAAGGAGATGTTGTAAATCTCGCCGATTGCTTGCAAGCATTGCACGCCAAATGGTGCGACCTCGACACCAATGCCGTCGCCGGGGATGACGGCAATCTTCAAAGTCTTTTGAGCCATGGTGAGTTGTGACTGGGAATGATCAAGCAACGATCTCAATAGAAGTACTCAGGTGGGCAAAGTCCGATTGCGATGATGCGTGACCGGGTGCTGTCAAGCTACAAATGCGAGTCGGTTGTTCATATGGCCGTGATGGCGATGTTGTTTGATGATGTGCCCCGCAAGGCACCGAGGGGCAATTAAAAGCCGGTACTAACTGAGACATGACGCCGATATCGTACGTACTATGCATGTGCGCTGTATGCGGAGAACTTATACTACTTGGGGAAGGTATTTTCCACTCGGCAATCGTGAGCATGTTAATCACCATCCCGATTAACACTTGAACACGACTGGTCACTTCGGTCCGCCATAACACGATCTCACGGAACGCTACGGAATAAGCCCCGGAAACTTTCCTCGTGCAATAACAATAATCAATGCTGGATACCAGCAGTTGAAACTGTAAGGATGTAGAATCCCACTTTTTCACTGACGAAATATAACGGTATATGGTTCTAAGATGATATTACTAATATATCAACAATATACTTTATAAAACCTATAGCCTTTATAACAATGCCTTAGAGCTGGGTCGAGCCTTAAGTGAATAAGACGGTTAACCCTTTTCCGCCGGCTATAAAGCATGTAGGTTTCTATGTAAATTGCTTTTTCTTTGCCTCTTAATGCTTATAAAGTTGCAGTTTGCCATTAAGCATAACACAACATGCTATATTTTATGCTATATACCTAAGGCTGGATTTCAGGGTAGTTAAGGCCGCCAGGGAGGATTAAGTTGCAATGGACGCCTTAAAACCATGTTCAGGAGAACTTGCTCTTCTTATATACCGGCCCCATGCTATTGCCGCTGCTAAATTACTTTCATGAAACTCACTATAACTCTATTGAGCTCAGCGATACAGCTAGCTTGGCTATACTAACATTCATAATGCCGCCGAGGATTAAGATGTACCGAACTGCTTCAAGTTCATGGCCATTGCCCCGAGCGACCTTACGTAGAGCTGAAGGTTCCCAGCGACGTCCGAAAGATCTTATCTGTTACTTTCACAACTATGTCACGAGATCAAGGTGGTCGCATCTCCCTATTAATAACAGTCACCTTCTCCTGCCCTTGTCCCTACCCTCTCTCATGTATTCAGAAACAAAAAGGGCAAGCTGGCTCGAATAAAATGCGCGCGCAGGTTGGGCCGACGACGCCGGGTTTTCGTATTCATGGTTCGACAGTATCGTCCAGAGGTCGACATGAGGCCACACCGATTTACCCTCATACACGATCTGCGCAAACCGCACTGCGAATGCTGAGTTCTTCGAACAGGAGACATGCTGGGATCACCAGTCAGAGTTGCATATACGCCTCTGGATCGAGGCCTTACAGATCGGCGATATCATCAGCATCTTGCCGCGCGCCATTTTTCCGGCACGCGTTAACATCATTCGCGAAACAAGTATTAAGCTTCAGTACGAAGCATATGATGAGGGGCAAAACAAGACTCCTACCGTGGAACACAAAGACAAAGGATTTTACAACAGATCACTGAAGGCGAATGAACACGAGATACGAATTCTCGTTGTCGAGCTAGGTTCATTTGATGGGCCCATTCATTGTAGATTCGACTACCCTACACTAACGGCAAATAATTCAACTGTCTCACTACCGAATCTCGATGCCTTGTCCTACTGCTGGGACAATTCCCAAGGCAGTTCCTATATTCTGCTTGACCCCAACTATCATATCGGCCGCCGGGGTACCTTGGGCAGGACGTAAATTTGCTGTTGGACGAAATGTTGAAACCGGCCTACGTCGACTGCGACAGGAGGACAAGACGATTCGAATTTGGATAGATGCCATTTGTATTAATCAAATTGATTTCGAGGAAAGGGCGCAACAGGTGAGCATAATGAGCTTAATCTATTCCTATGCTACGACTGTTCATATCTGGCTCGGCGAAGGCAATCTCGTGGTTGATACTGCTCTGCGCGTCGTGCACGAGTTGGCCAACTTTGCGTACGTGCTTGTCCTGGCGCCGAGTTATGTCATTGCCCAGACGATGGTATTTCGAAACACAGCGTCAACACACGAGACGCCAAGGCTGCACTGCCGTTGGAGGGACCCAGGTCATTGTTGGCCCACCACGTCAACCAGTTCTGGAGTCTTATCAAACGTACTTTCAGTCAACAGCTTAGCGAAATCAGCGATGATTGGTACAGTGGCGAGGTGGCGGCGATGATTGGCGGCCTCTACCAGCATGCCTGGTTCACTCGGGTTTGGGTTTTACAAGAAGCTATCGTCGCTCGTCGAGCTTTCATTCGTTCAAGCGCCAAAGTGGTCCTGTTCGAAGAAGTCATTTCCACGAGTAATCTGCTTAACAGCTTCAGACATAAGGGGGGATGGTGGCCGCATACCAAGTGGCGAGCGGCTTTAGCTCCGATCTGGGCTCGGCTGGTAAAATCGACGCTGGCGCTCAGTCAAGAAAGTGAGTCCAAGGCCAGTGCAAGATTAGAGACCAACAAGTCAGAATTGCCTGCTTCGGTGGGTTTAAAGTCCATTGGCATCTTGGATGTCTTCATTGACGCACTGGTTATGAGAGCTACCGACCCTCGAGACAAGCTCTTCGCACTCCTTCCATTTGCCCACGAAATAAATAATTCAACAGAGATGCAAGAGCGCCGAGTCAGACTCCAGAATTTGATCAGGCCGAACTACTCGAAATCCACCGCGGTCGTCTTTGCAGATCTCACAAGGTGGTGGATTCATACCCACCAGTCGCTTGCTATCGTGTCGTATATTCACGCAGACCCAGCCCGCTCCTGGCGGAGGATGACAAGTAACCATCGACACTCTACAAGACTTACTTCAGATTCAGGAGAACGGCCAAAGCACCCGACATGGAGCATTAGTACCAGTGGGCGGGCTTCATGGGCCCGTGCCACGCTCAATTTGCAGTTCTCGTTTCATGCAACGGGGGGCACGACGCCGTGCATCGGCCTGGAATACGGCGACGCCGATTTCAACGATGACACACAAGGCTTGAGTTTAAGAGTTGACGGGTTACACGTCGCCGACATTGCAAAAATCGGACATTTTCCCGTTGAGAAGTTCTTCCCCTATGAAAGCAAAGACGCCATGAACGGCGACGACGAAACGGGGGACGGCCGGGGGCAGAGCATACGGGCCGTGTTTCACAAGATATTCGATCCCTGCGGCATTTATCAGTTCTGGTCGCTTGAGGCCGACCCTAGCGGGAACATGTCCTATGATCTTGCGGGGGCGCGGAAATGCTATTCGGACCACCTACGCACGCACTGGGCGTATTGTCCCCGCGAAAAGCTGCTTGCTATGGCGCCGCCATCTGCGGATGGTGATGGCGAAGGAGGTGCCAGGCTTTACAAGACAGCTAACCTCCCAACGTGTCTTGATCCCTGTTTCTTCGTCACGACAGGCGGCTATTACGGTTTGTGCCCCTGGACTGCGCAGGAGGGTGATATGGTCGTTTTGTTGTACGGCGGAAATGTTCCTTACCTTCTACGACCTGTCGACAAGGGAATGAACGCGAAGGAGAAGAACACCGACACCGAATACATGTTAGAACTCGTTGGCGAGTGTTATGTCCAGGGGATTATGGATGGGGAGTTTCTAGACGGACGGGAAAGTGAAAACGGCCAGAAAACCGGGGCAAGGACATTTAATCTGGCGTGATCTCTTTGGCTAATTTATGGTATTTCATTGTAGTCGCTGTTTGTATTAGCTTAGTTGGAGTTTTTTATCGGTCGAGATAATCAATTATGGTACATAGTAAGGCTAGGCCGTCACGGTAAGGTTAACGCGGCCATTAAGCTTTGCTGAGCTGACAGAATATAATTACCATCGCACATCTTCTGAGCCTAAATTCGTCAAGAACTGGCCGCAGCTAATCGGGCACATATGGAATGGAGATGAGAATATAGATGCGTCGTTTGCACTATATGTAGCACGTCTCCTTAACCTATAGTTTAAATGCTTAAAAGACCGCGAGCTCGCTATCTGCTTAGCGTACTTTATGTTTATTTTTTTAAAGTTATTCTTATTAAAGAACTTGTTTATAATATTATTAAAGTTAGTTTTTAGTTTTTTTTAATATTTTTTATTAAAGTTTTTTAAGTAAAACTTTTATAAACTAGATATAGTTATATTTTAAGTGTTTAAAAATAAAAAATTAAGCGTTAGTTAAATATTATAGGTTTTATTAATTTTAAACCTAGGTTTTATATAATTTATGGATTTTATAAAATTTATAATATTTTTTTTTAATTAATTTATATATTTTTAATTTAATTTTATAATAAAATTTAAAAACTATAAAAAGTTATAGTTTATTTTTATTTAAAGTAAAAAAGTAGTATTAATATATATATATTAAAAAAAAAAAGTTTTTTAAAACCGCGGGTTTAATAATTTTTAAAGCTATAGTTTTAAAAAAAATATTTTTATATTATAAATATAAAATTTTATAAATCTTAAAAAACTTTATTATAATTTTTTATTTATATATAATATTTTTTTGTTAATTTTATTATTTTTAGTTTTATAATATTATATAATATATATTTTTTTAAATATATTAATATATTAATAATAAAAGTTGTTTTTTTTATTTTTATTTATATAATTATAAGCTTTTTGTTTAATAAAGTTAATTTTTTTACTAAAGCTATTATTTTTTAAAAATTTAAAAAATATTTTAATATTTAAAATAAATTTATTTTTAAAATAGATTTTTTTATTTTAAATAATAGTTTTTATAATATTTTTATTAAACTAATAATAAATAATAATAAAATATAAGTTAATTTTTTATAAATTAATACTAAAACTTTTATAGTTTATAATATTATAGTTACTAAACTTTTAATATTTAATATAATATTAAGTAATAATTAAATATTTTATTATATTTTTTAAAAAAACTTTTTTTATAAATTAGCTTTTATTTTTGTTTTTTTTTTAATAAAAAGCTAAAAGTGTTTTTTAGCAAAAATAAAATAAACGCTAATAAAGTTAAAATAAAAAAAATATTTTAAGTTGTTATAAATCGTTTATAGTAAAGTATTAATATAATTTTTAAATTTAATTATATTATTATATTAATTATTATATTTAATATTTTAGTTATTTAAAATATATTTAAAAAAGCTATAATTATTTATATTATAATAAAAGTTAAAGTTAATATTAAGTTTAATTTATTATATTAAAATTTGCTGTAAAAGTTTAAAAATAAAAAAGGCTATAAAATATAGGATAAATTAGTAAAAAAAATATAATTGCTATAATAATAAAAAAAAAAAAAAAAAAATTAGTTTTTAAAGCCGCGGGTTTATAATAATAAAATAATTTAATAATATAATATTATAGTTTTAAATAGCTTGTTTTATTATATATTTTATTATTATAAAAAAAATAAATAAAAGTTTAAATTAAAAAAAGTTAAAAATAAAAATTAAAAATAAAGTTTATTATAATTATTAATAAAAATATAAAA
Source organism: Xylaria longipes (assembly GCA_025201785.1). Taxonomy (NCBI): domain Eukaryota; kingdom Fungi; phylum Ascomycota; class Sordariomycetes; order Xylariales; family Xylariaceae; genus Xylaria; species Xylaria longipes. The sequence goes on from MU619962.1 coordinate 22,848, forward strand.
CTTTTTAATATTTTTTTTAATAATATTATTAAAGCTTAAAACTATAGCTGTTTAATAATTGTTTAAAAAAAATAATAAAAAACCAGTTATAATTAATTAGCTAAAAATAATATTATTTAATTATTTATAATAGTTTTTATATATTTAAAGCTATTTATTATTTTTAATAATATAATTTTTTTTAAAAATAATATATTTAATTAATAAATTTAAAGTTTTATTATATTAATTAAAATTATTATAACTTTTTTAACGAAAATATTTTAAAATAAGATTTTTATTATAATATATTTTTTAAAAAAATAAATTAATAATTTTTATTTTTTTATTTTTATTATTTTTAGTATTATTATTTTAATTATTTTTATTTTTATTATTTTTAAAACTAGCTAAAGTATTAGCTAAAGTTTTATTTTTATAGCTATTTATTAACTTTTTTAAAGCTGTTTTTTTAGATTTTATTTTTTTAAAAGTAGTACTTTTATTTAATTTAATAGCTTTTAATAAGCCTGCTTTAAATAAGTTTATTTTATTATTATTTTTTAATATTATTTTAAAATAAATAAATAAAAAATATAAAAAAAAGTATAAAAAAAAATATAAAAAAAAGTATAAAAAGAATTATTTAAAACTATAGCTTTAAAATATTATATTATTTAATAATTTAATAACTATATAAAAGTTAAAAAGTTATATAATATAATTAATATAGCTATAAAATATTTTTTAAAAGCGCGGTAATAAACTATAAAAGCAAAAAAGAGCAAAAAAAGAAGTAATAAATATAAAAAGTTAAAAAAAAAAAAAAAAAAAAAAAGAAAATTAAATATGTTTATTAAATTAAAAGCTATATAAAAAACTATTATATAAATTAATTAATTTAAAAAATGTTTTATTTTTATATAATTTTTTAAAATTTTAATAATTTTAAATATAGCGTTTATTTTAATTAATTTAAATTATATAAATTTCGGAATAATTATTTAAAGCAACTTTATAAACTATAATTTTTTTTTATTTATTTTTTTATATAATTTTTTTTTAGTTATTAATATAAAAAAATTTTTAATTTTTAAGCTATAGCTTTAAATAATTTTTTTTTTATAATTTTTATTTATATATATAAAAAAAATATTAATAATAATATTTAATTTTTTTAATAATAATAATTTAAAAATAAACTTTTACCCGCTTAATAAAAATAATTTTAATAATATAAATATATAACTTTTTATTAAGCTTAAAAATTTATATAATATTTTAAGTTAATATTTTAAAAAAAATATATTATTATTTATTATAAAAATAAACTTTACAAACTATTAACTTTATAAATTAAAAAAAAATTAAAAAAAAATTATATAAATTATTATATAAAAAATAAATATTATAATTTATAATATAATATTAATAATAAACTAAAATTATTAAGCCGTAAACTTATTTTGCTATAATATTATAATATATTATTTATTTTAGCTTAATATTATTAATATATTTAACTTTAATATAAACGATTTTTTTTTTATTTAAACTTTATATTAACTATTAGTTTTAATTAATTATTATAACTATTTAATAGTTTTATTTATTTAAAAAATAAAAATTTATTATTAAAAAATTTATTAAAACTAATAATATTATATTAAAAACTTTTTTTTTAATATTTAAAAAAGTTTATAATTTTAAAAAATATATTTTATTATAATATATTATTAATACGGAAAATATATATATATTATTTTCCGATTTATTTATTTTAATAAATTTAAAATCTATATTAAATAAATTAATAAAATTAATAATTATAATAAAATAAATTATACGGACTAACTTTAAATATTTTTTTAATAATATTAAATATTTTTATTTAAAGTAATATTAATTATATAATATTATTAATTAAATTTATATATTTATAGCTGTTAAATAATATATAAATTATTATAAAGTTTTTAAATATAACTTTAATAAAAAGTTAAAAAGAATATTTATTATATTTAAAATTATTATTTTTTAGCTATAATAAATATATTAATAATAAAACTTTTAATAAAAAGCTTAAAAATTTATAATATTAAAAAAAGTTAACTTAATAAGTTTTTTTAAAAATAAATATTAAATAATATTATTTAATAAAAAAAATAAACTTAAAAAAGTAATAATATAACTTTTATATAAATATAGCAGTAAATATTTTAATTTAAATAATAGTTTTATTAAAAATTTATTTTTATTAAATTATATAATATTTAATTAAATATAAATAAATTTAAATATATTTTATATTTTTTAATAATATAAAATATTTTTTATACTTTAATAAATAAACATATTATTACTTTTATTTAGCTTTAACTATTTTTTAAATTAAAATAATATATTTTTAATATATATATAAATATTTAAAAAGCTATTAAAAATATTAAATAAAAAAAATATTTTTAATTAAAAAATATTTATAAATTATAATACTAGTATTAAAGTTTTTTAAAAAATAAAAAATAAATATTTTTAATATATTAAAATATTTAATAAATATTTAATATAAACTATTTAGCAGTAAATAACTTATATTTTTTATTTTATAAATAATAATAATAAAAACTAATTATATAAACTATATATAATTTATTAAAAATAAATAAACGTTTAATAATTAATATTAAAGCTTAGTTAATAAATAAACGAAAGGATATTTAAAGCCGCAGCTTTAATATTATTTATAAATTTTAAAAGCCGCGGTTTTAAAAACTTTTTTATTTTATTACTTATAATATATTTATATTAATTATATTATTATTAAATTAATACAGCATTAAACTAATATTATATAATAATATTTTTATAAAATTAATAACCTTAATAAGCTAATTTTATTAATAAACTAATAATACTCTGTTATATATAATATAGTTTAATAATAATTTTTAACTTAAAAATATTATATTTAGATTTTATTATTATAAACTATATTATTATTAATATAGTTTTTTTAGTTATAAATATTTATTAATAGCTATACTTTGTTATATATTTTATTAAAAACTTTATTAATTAATTATAAGTAAATATACTCGCGGTTAACTATTTAGCTATATTACTATAAAACTAAAACAGTTTAATATTTAGCAGCTATTTTAATAAAAAAATAATATTTACGTTATAGCTTTATTATTATAAATATATTTTAATAATATATAATAAGCTATAAGAACTTTTTAATAGTTTTATTATATTATATATAATAAACAGCGTTAATAATTAATTACTGCTAAAGGTTAAAGCGTAAACTTTTTAATTGTTTAAAAAACTAAAATAGTTAATAAAAAGTTTACAACTTATTTTTTAAAATATAAGCGTAAGTGCTATATATTATTTATTTTTATTTTTTATTTTTTATTATTTATTTTTAAAAACTAAAAACTAAAAACTAAAAACTTATAATTAAAATTAATAATTAAAAAAATAATATAGTTAATAAAACTAATTATTATATATTTATATATAACTTATATTTATAAAGTTTTTAAGCTAAAAATATACTAGCTTTACGGAATTATTATAATAATTAAATAATAACTTTTAATCCTAAAACTAAAAATTAGCTATAGTTAATAGGATAATTATATATAAAACAAATAATAGTTTAAGCTTATAAATATTATAACAGCTAAAGCTATAATATATTTAAGCCCGGGCGCTAAGCTATATAACTTAATAAAAGTTTTATATATTTTAAAATTAATATTAAAAAATAAAATATTAGCGGACGATAATTTAATATTATAATAAAAGCTTTTTTATATTATATATATTTTAAATTATTTTAAATAAAAATATATTAACGTAAACTTTTTTAAATAATATTATTAAAATAATAATTAATAAATTAATCCTTATATAGTTATAATTAAAAATATAATAAACTGTTTATAAGTTAAATTATTTAAACTTTTAACTAAATAATATAAATTAAATAAACTTAAATATATAATAATAAAGCTATAGTTTAGCTAATAGTTATAAAATATTTATAATAAAATTATAAAAAATATAAAAATTATAAATATAAATAAAAAATAAAAATAATTCGTTAAAAATTTTATGTTTAATTTTTATTTTTTTAAAATTATAATAGCATAAAAAAATATAGCTAAACTATAGTATATTTTTATAAAATTCACTATTTTAATAAATTAATTTAGCTTAAATATTATAAAACCTTTTAAATTAAAAATATACAGCTAAAAAATAATAAAAATAAAAATAAATACTATTATAAACAACAGCTTATAATTTTTTTATATTATTATATAAAAAAATAATATAATATTTTAACTATATTTAATAAATATTATAAGCTAGTTATAATAGCTTTATTATAAGTTTTTAATTTTATTTATAATAAATTTTATTTTAATAAAAATATTTTTAATTATTATAAATATAAACTTTATTATAGTTTTAAAATATAAATAAATTTTAATAATAATATTAAATAATATTATTATTAAATTATAAGTTTTAAATATTAAGTTTTTATAAAATATTATTTAACGTTATAATATTAATTGTTTTAAAGCTATAGCGTTAAAAAACTACTTTTTTTTTTTTTTTTTTTTTTTTTTTTTTTTTTTTTTTTTTTTTTTTTTTTATTTTTTTTTTTTTTTTTTTTTTTTTTTTTTTTTTTTTTTTTTTTTTTATTTTTTATTTTTTTTTTTTTTTT
>MU619963.1:0-27515 GCA_025201785.1 Xylaria longipes
TAAATAATAAATTAAAATTTAATTAATTTTTAATAATAAATACTTTAGTTATAAAGTTATTAATAATTAAACTTAATAGTTTAGTAAAAAATAATTTGTTTATTTATATAATCCGTTTATATATAAACTATATTAATATAAATAAATAAATATATATATATATTATTTATTTATTAAAAAATATAAAAATTATAATAAATATATTTATTTTAAAGTTTATACTTTTAATTTAAATAATATATTTAATAATATTAAAAATATTATTAACTAAACTATATTAAATATAAATATTATTAATAAATATTATATAAACTTTAAAATATAAAAATAAACATAGCTTTAAATTATTTATATTATAAAAAAATACTTTATTTTATTAAACGTTATATTTTTTAACTTAAACTTAAATAATAAAAAAATAAAAGCCGTTTATATATTTATAGTTATAAATATTAATTTATTTGTTTATAATAAAAATATAAAAAACTTTATAAAAAAATATAATAGTTTTAATAAATAAATTATATTAATAGCATAAACTTAATAATTTTTAATATTTTTAAATTATTTAATACTGTTATAGTTTTTTTAAAGCTGCGCGAAAACTAGCTTATAAGTTATTTTATTAATATATAATAAAATAAAAATAAATAGTTTTATTAAACAAAAAATAAATATTTTTTTTTAAAAATTTTAAAAAATTAATAACTTAATATATAATATATAACGCGCGCGCAGCTATAATAAAAAACTAATAAAAATTACTAAAAAAAATATAGTTTATTTTATTTATAAAATTATTAAAAACAGGTTTAGCTTATTATATATATTAATTAAATTAACTTAAAATTTATAAACTAATTATAAACTTTTTATTAAAAAAAAATATATTTTTTATTAATAAATAAATATTATAACTTATATATAATAGTTTTTAAAAACAGCAAAAAAATTAAGCTAATAAATAAATAAAAAAAAAATTTTAATATAACTTATAATATTATTAATAATAATACTTATAAACGTATAATATAAAATAAAGTTAAAAACATATGCTTTTTTAGCTATACGTATAAAATAAATATATAAAACTTTAAAAATATAAAATTTATTAAAATTAATAAGTTTATTATAATTAAGCAAAATAAGCTTTAAATGTTTTTTATTTAATATATATATATAATAATTAATAAAAAAATTATAAAGCTTATATTATTTAAAATTAAAAATATTTTAAACATTAATAAAAAAATTAATTATAATATTATTAAAAAAAACTTAATTATTTTAAATAAACTTATAAATTTAATTATTAAAATTATTATAAATAAAGTATTTATTAATTTAAAAAAATTAATTAAACGTAATATTTTTTTTATAAATATTAAGCTAGTTAAAAAAGTTATTAAAATTATTGCTACGTTTAAGTAAATTATACGTAAGCTTATTTTAATTATTTTTTATATTATTTAAATTTTATTATTAATTTTTAAACTTATTAATATTTAATTTATTAAAATTAATATTATAATAGTTTTTTTTATATTAATATAATATTTTATACGTAATATATATATTAATATAAATAATATATTAATAGCTATTAATAATTTTAGTAAAAAAATCGCTTTTTTAATTAAAAAGATAATAAAGTATTATTTTAATATAATAATAATTTTTTAATGTCGTTTTACGCTTATATTTAAAAAAGTAAATAAAAATATAATTTTACGCGTAAAAGCAAAAATAAAACAGCTAAAAGTCCTAGCTATACTTAATAAGCTATTAAAAATATATAATATTTACTAGGTTTTTAATATTAATAAAACGCTTTTTATACTTTTTTAAAAAACTATTATTATAATTAACTTTTTTGTTTTTAATAATATATTAATATAGTTAAAATTATTTAACTTTATAGTTAATAAATTAAATAGCACATAAGAATTGCTATAAAAATAGATTAAATAATATATATATAATTTAAAAAAAAAAATATTTTGTTTACTTACTAGCTTGTTTATTATCAGTTACGGCTTAGTGGCTTATAGCGGGTTGGCTGGTGGCTTTGCCCCGCACTAGCCATTATACCTAACACATTCACTACTGGTTACTGCCAGCTGCCTGCCAGCTGCCCCACAGCCCACACCCCACACACACCACCTACTTAATATAAATATTCTATAGCTAGATTCCTTGCTTCCTTTTTCCTCCTTATCTATAGATTTTAATATAATATAGCATATATTGCTGGAGCTTTATTTTCATTAATATATAAGTATAATATTATTTTTATAACTAAAAAAAATAAAAGCTGTTTATTATTAATATATAAAAAGATTTTTTAAACAAGGTTTTAATATAACTTAGTTATTGTTTTAGCTTTAAAATAATGTTTAGCTATATAATTAATAGCTATAACATAATTATAATATAAAAAGATATTAATATTAATAAGCTAGCTTAAAAATATAATAAAGTTATATAAGTTTAAACGTTAATTATTATATTATATTATATAGTTTTAATAATAAAGGTTTAAATTTTTGTTAATAATAACGTTGTTTTAAATTATATAAAGGAAATAAAAACAGTAATAAAAATTAATAAATAAAATATAAGTAGTAATAAAACGTTTTAATATAGCTAAACTAATATTATTAAATAATAAAGCTTATAATTTAAACAAGTTTTAATTAATAGTATAAATTTAAACTTTAATTAACAGGTTAATACGCGGTTTATTAGCTTATTAATAACACTTTTTATAAAAATAATATATTAAAGTATATAAATATACTTAAAACCTTATTAAATATATTATAAAGTATTTAAAAATAAAGTTTTATTAATTTAAAATAAAAAATAAAAAGGTAAGCTTAATAAACTAATAATTATATAGTTTTTTAAAGTTTATATTAATAATAATAATATAATTTAATTAAAATTAAATAAACTTATTACGTTTTTTTTTAATTAATATATTAATATTAAATATATTATAATATTAAATAAAGTTGTAGTTATATAAAAAGCTATAGCTTTATTATTTATAATAATTTTATTAGTTTTAAATATAAAACTTAAAAATAACAACCTTTTTTATAAAAGCGTTAAAATAAATAAAAAATTAATAAACAATAATATAAGGATTTTTTTTAATATTTTTTATTATAATATTAACCTTTATATAAAAAGTTAAAGCGGTTAATTATTTATTAAAGTTAAGTATATATTATTATAAGTTATATTAATAATAATTAATAGTAAAAAGAATAAAAAAAAAAAAAAGTAGTTTAAAATATTATAAAATATTTTAAGATTTTTATATTAACTATTTTAAAAAAAACAAGTGCTGTAAAAATTGCTTATATATTAAACAATAAAATTAATAATCGCTTAATTTTTAAAAAAGTTAGCATTAAAAGCAGCTCGAAGTTTTTTAATATTAAAGGCTTGTTTACCGCTTAAATAATAATTAATAAAAAAAAAACTATAAGTTTTAACTTGCTAGTATATAATAATATTAAAATAAATAAATATAAAATAAAAATATTATATAAAATATTTATTATATTATTTTATTATATAATTAACTTATATATTAAACTTTATACTATAAAAATAACTTTTAATAAACTTTATTATATTATAAAAAAATAAAATAAAAAAAGTAATAAATAAAAAAAGTTTAAAATAGTTAAACTTATTAAATAATATTATATAAATAGTAAATAGTTTAAAATAATGTTAATAAACTTTATTATAACTATATATTTTTTAATAAAAAAGGTCGAGCTTTTTTTAACAAGTAATAAAGTTTAAAATATTAATAACGTTAATTTAATTTATTAGCTTAGTTAACTTTTTATTAATAATAAAATTATTTTATTTTATATTTTTATTAATTTTAATAATATTATAAAAATTATTAAAAATATTATTATTTTTAAATAATTATTTAATATAACTATAATTAATTAAAATATTTTAATAGCTAGAATAATTTTTTTTTTAAAAACTAATTAATTATATATAACATAGCAACAAACGCGAAAGTCTTAAAAAACCTATTGTTATAAACGTACGCTTTATATCTTTACTATTATATAGCTAAGCTTATTTAAAAGCAAAAGTAGTTAATTTTAAATTTTATTAATATTATAAACAAAATAATAAATATAGTTATAATAATAATAAAACGTACTTTTAATTTAATAAACTTTAATATAAACATAAATATAAATAATAATTATTTATTTATTTTATATTAATAGAAAAAAATATTTAAAAATATTGCTAAAGTTTATATAATTAATATTAATAAAAAATTAAACTTAATTTTTTAAGCTGTTAATATTTTTTTTAGTATTAATATTAATATTATTTTTAAACTAAATGAAATTAAATTATTAAAACTTTATAACAACTTAATAATTAAATTAATTTTTAATAAAAAAAGGTTAATTAATATTAAAGCGATTTATAATATTGTTTATATTATAAAAGCTAGCGTAAAATATATTTTTTAAAAAAAAAACAAGGATTTTTTTTTAATATAAATAAATATAATAGTTAATTTTTTTTATTAAACTTATTAAAATTAACCTTAGTTTTATAAAAAATAAAATAAATATAAAGTTTTTTATAACGTTTTTTAAAATATTATTTTATTTTAATATTAAAGTTTTTATTAATAATATTATTAATATAATAAATATAAATTTTTTAAATAAAACTAATATATTAAAGATTTAAATAAACGTTATTTTTAATATATTTATAAGCTATATATTTTAAGTAATTAAAGCGTAATAAAAGCATAAATAATTTAAAGTTATTATTAAAGTTATTATTAAAATTATTACTTAAGCTATTATTATTATAAAAATAACTACTACTAGCTATAGCTTATAATTTATTAATAGTAAAAGTTAAAAAAGGTTTTAAGCTAATATATCGCTTAATATAATAATTATAAAATATAGCTACTTAGTTATAACAAGCTTATATAATACGGGGTAAATCTTAGTTAAACTATTTATATTAAAAAAATATACTAATATTATAAATTTTATACTTCTGCTGCTAAGCTTAAAGCTTTTACTTATAAGCAATAAAAATATTAATTAAATATAAAAACTTATTTATAGTTTAAATAAGTTAAAAAATAATAAATAATAATATATAATTTATTAAAAATTTATAAAATATAAAAAATTACGGTTAAATAATTTTAAGCAAAAATTAAACTATAATAATAATATATTTAAAAAATATAACAGCTATAAATAAAAAATAATAAGCTTATATAAATTATTTATTATAAATAAAAAATTTAAACAAGTATTATATATTATAAAACTTATTAAGTTTTAAGCTTTATAGCTTTTATAATATTTAACGTATATTTTAACTTTATAATTTTAATAACTAATAAAATATTATATAAAAAAGTATTAATAGTATATGCGGTAAAATTCTATACCTTTATTAAACGTTTAGTTAAAAAAGTTAGTAAAAGGTTAACGTTTTAATAAGCTAAAAAAGTTAAGCAGTAGTAGCGTAGCACTATTTATAGCTATAAAAGCTATAATTAAATAAATAAAATATACCTGTTATTTTTTAAATAGAAAAATATTTTAATTTTTATAAATATATATATATTTATTATAATATAAAAGAAATTAATATAAAAAATTAATTAATTAATTAAATATAAAATAAAAAAAGTTATAAAAATAATTTATAAAACGTTTATATATATTATTAATATATTAATTTAACTAATTTTAATTTAATTAATATAATTTTATTTAATTTATATATATTATTAGTTTTTATTTTAAAATTAGCTTAAAATTAGCTAAGTAAAATTTTAATAAATGTTTAAATAACAAGCTTTTTAAAAGCTAATAGCGTTAATTTTTATAAGCGTATTAATTAATATAGTTAATTTATTTAATTTATACGCGTTAATATATTTTATTTTAAGTTTTATAGCTAGCTAATAAATAAATTAATTAATTAATTTTATTAAAATTAATTAATTAATTTTAAATTATTAATAATTATATATATATTATAGTTTTAATATAAAAAAAACATGTTTATTTTATTTAATAAAAATAAATAAAAATTTATAATATATAAAAATAAAATTATAGGTTTTTATTATAGTATATTATTTATTATTTTAATTTTAATTTTATATTATTTATATAATATTATATTTTTAATATATATTATATATATATATATTTAGCTTTTTAACTATTTATTTATTTAAGTACTGTTATTAATTTAACTTTTAATTATTTAATTTTTATAATTTTAAAAAATAAAATTTTTTTTTAAAAGAAAACTTTTTAAAACTTTTTTTTTGTTTATAGCAGGTTATTTTTAACGGTTTTTTTTTTGCTTATAGCTAGCTTTAAAATATTTAAAAATATTAAATATAATTAATTAATTTATTTTTTGCTATATTTTAATATATATTATATATAATAATAAAATTATTTTTACTAGTAAGTTTTAATATTTATAACTTAAAAATAAGTTTTTTTTTTAAAAAAAAAAACCTTTTAAGACTTTTTTTTTACCTACGGCGTATTATTTTTAACGGTTTTTTTTTTAATATATTATATAAGCTTTATATTTAAATTTAAAAATAATAGCTTTTAATAATTATATTTATTATTATAATATATAAACTATATAATTAATTTTAATATAAATATATTATAATTAATGCTTTAAATAAACTTTAATTAATTAATTAGTTATAAAATTTATATAAGCTAATAAAAAGCTTAACTATTTTTATAAAGTTTTAAAAGGTTATTATTAGAACTTTTTAAGCTTTACTTTTTTTTATACTTAATTATTGTTGCTAATACGTGTTCGGGAAAGCAAAGCTTTCCAATAAGCACTTTTTAAAGGGGTGGTATTTAGTAAAAGTGGATTTATGCGCTCACTAGAAACTGGCATCTTATCGATAAAACATTCCCCTTAGCAAGCTCGAGCTTCCACGTATTGTCATAGTACAGCTCCCCACCCAGTTCGTCGCTAATTAAGCAGACAGGAACTGCAGCGATTATAATGGTCGACAAGGAACCTGGACTGGTCGCGAAAGCGGTCCAGCTGGTCTTCGACGTCGCCAATGGCCGCAACCGCACGCTGTCGTGGCTCATACCGCTGTGCCTCTTTATCCTAGACGCACTGCTGTGCGCGGTCGTCATATGGAAAGTCCCATGTAAGCACGCTTGCGGGTGGCCAGACCTTCGTGACGGCATTGCTGACTATGTTCGTACCGACAGACACCGAGATCGACTGGAAAGCGTACATGGAACAAATCGAGCAATACGTCGCGGGCGAACGCGACTATACTGTTATCAAGGGCCGGACCGGCCCGCTCGTCTACCCGGCAGCTCACGTTTACTTGTACACCGTCCTGTATTACGTGACCGACAAGGGACGGGATATATTTCTGGCCCAGCAACTGTTTGCAGTTTTGTACATGGCAACACTGGCCCTGGTGATGACTTGCTATTGGAGAGCAAAGGTAAGCGGCAGGGCTCTACAGGTCCCGACACTGCACCGACTGACGGGAGGTTTAGGTGCCACCATACGTATTCCCAATGTTGATCCTGTCGAAGCGTCTTCATAGCATATTCGTACTACGTTGTTTCAACGACTGTTTCGCCGTCTTTTTCCTCTGGCTCACAATCTATTTGTTTCAAAGGCGGGCATGGACACTTGGCACTGCTGCGTATACCTGGGGTCTGGGCATCAAGATGTCATTGCTACTAGTTTTGCCAGCGGTCGGAGTGATTCTACTCCTGGGTAGAGGATTCACTGGTAGTCTTCAATTAGCTGCCATCATTGCCCAAGTCCAATTCACTTTAGCCGTTCCCTTCCTTCGCGCCAACGCGCAAGGCTATCTGTCTCGGGCGTTTGAACTATCTCGTCAATTCTTCTTCAAATGGACCGTCAACTGGCGCTTCGTTGGCGAAGATGTTTTTCTGAGTCGACCTTTTGCAATGGGCCTGCTGGCATTGCATGCCTCAGTCCTCCTATGGTTCATTGTGAACAAGTGGTTGAAGATTGCGGGAAAGCCTTGGCCTGCGATTGTTGCACCAATGCTTAAGCTCAGCTCCCCGTTTAGCCCTCAGGAGGGAGCTCGGATATCTGCGCAAGTCACGCCGGAGTATGTGATGACAACCATACTCTCAGCCAATGTCGTCGGGCTCCTGTTCGCACGTTCGTTGCATTACCAGTTCTATTCATATCTCGCCTGGTCCACCCCATATCTTCTGTGGCGGAGTGGTGCCCACCCGCTTGTGCAATACGGGCTTTGGGCGCTTCAGGAATGGGCATGGAACGTCTTCCCCAGCACCAATATCAGCTCGGGAGTTGTAGTAGGTGTCCTGACTGCCACGGTGGCTCTGGTGGCCGCTAGTAGAGAGCAAACACGCACCTCATCCAGTTACCCCTCTCGCGAGAGAAAGGTAGCATGAGTTTTTTGCGATAACTTGGCTCTCAGTCCTCATCTTCGGAGTCTGACGGCGGCATCTTGCCGACGGTCGACTCCTCGTCCTCGTCCTCATCGTCATAAGTTGCTTTAGCGAATTCTTTCGGCCTAGGATTTCGTGTTAGCCCAGCGTGAAGTGTGACATTCGACGAACTTACCAGTAGCCCTGTTTGCGCCATTCCTTCTCCTCGCGGACAACGTTGGCAATCTCGCCCTCCACCTTGCCCTTCTTCTCATCAGCGGGCGTCAAGTCTACTAACACATAGCCACCTCGCTTGATCCATATCGTGTTACGGAAACGAGCCGCGAGCTCAACTAGAACAGTCTGCTGGTTGGGCAACATGCAGCTGTATAGGCTGTTTCCTTCTGCCTTGATGACTCTGGCAACACGCTGAGACGGCGTTAACTCGTCGGGCGGTGTTGTGGACTCTTCAGCAGCTGCACGGACATCACGCTTGGGACGACCCATGATGAGATGCGATGCGATGTGATGTGATGATCTCCTCGCTTTCTGGTCTATCATGCACTTCGTAGAGGTGATGTTTTGAATTTGCCAAATCAGATAGGTAGAGATACCTGGTGTATAATAGCGCGGGGCACTACGCCGTAGTTTTCCCGGCCCACCTACTTACCTAAGTAGGTAACTATGGAATGACATGGTACATACCTGTAAGAATAGATGTTGCCCATCCGTGAGGGTTCCTTAGACACATGTCGTCATTAATAGTGCTTAGGCACCATTTCACGAAGTCTAATGTTTCAAGAGTTCAACATTTTGAATGCCATTTCGTTTCTCCCTTAGATAGGTTATACCCGAGGTAGTGGGGTTGGTCGATCTATTGTTGTTAGCGGCTATTGTACTTGGGTAAGGTAGGTATTATCTACGGATTGCGGGCTGGCCCGAGCTCCCCCGACATCAGCTCTCAATTCTTCCCAACCCGAAGCCGGGCGCTCCATGTCTTTGGATCTCGGATTGTCGAGCACCTGCGACCAGCGACCCAATTCACAGTCCGAGCTCGAGAGTCCGCCGCCAAGCCGTCAATGTCGACGCCCCGGGCAATCAGGCCCCTCCTGGGGGTCGGCTCGAGGCTGATTGTCGACCAATTCATACCGAGATCGGCAGGGTCAACAGCGCTCGCAGGGATAATAATACCGAAGAAGCTCTTCCGTGGTAGCGCTGCCGCAGCCTCGACAGTCTCGACGGCCTCGGCGCAGCCACCGCTACCGCTACCGCTACCGCTATCGCTATCGATATGTTGGAGGTGCCGGAACGGCTATTCCTCAAGCCGCCAACAGCTACGCTTCTCGTCCTCGACGCCGAAGCCTCCAAATGAGGGCGAAAAGAGCGAATCCGAGCCACATACTCCCCTCTCCCCGTTCTCTTCCTCTTTCTCCTCGTCGCCTCCCTCCCCAGATTCGACGACGACCAATCCCGCCGATGCCGCCGATGCCACGGGTTCTAATCCACGAGAAGCTTCGATAGACCCGTCCAGGCCAGAACAAGCGCAAGATGGATCAGCGCCACAACCGCCACCATCGACGCCGGATCCCGACCTCCCCTCGGCGCTGAACTCACGGCGCTCAGCCCTAAACCAATCACTCTCCTCGTTCATGGACCGCGCGCAGACGACCTTGTTCGCTGCCTCACAACGGATCAACGACCTAACTGGGTACTCCTCGATCGAATCCCTGAAGTCCCAGATCTCGACCCTCGAGTCCGACCTCCACGCCGCGCAGTCCCATCTCACAGCCACGCGCAGCGCCTACAAGAGCGCCGTGTCCGACCGCGCCGCCACCCAGCGCGAGGTGACCACGCTCCTGGCCCGCCAGAAGACGTGGACGCCCGTCGACTTCGAGCGCTTCACGACGCTGTACCGGCAGGACTACGAGCTCGAGGCCTCCGTGGGGGAGCGGGCCGCCGAACTCGAGCAGGCCGAGCGCGAGGCCGAGCGTCTGGGCCGCGAGCTCGGCGCCGGCATCCTCGCCCGCTACCACGAGGAGCAGATCTGGAGCGACAAGATCCGCCGCATGAGCACCTGGGGCACCTGGGGTCTCATGAGCGTAAACATCCTTCTGTTCTTAGTCCTGCAATTCGGCGCAGAGCCTTGGAGGCGGCAGCGGCTTGTCAGGGGGTTCGAGGAGAAGGTACGCGAAGCGCTTGCCGAGGAGCGGATGGCGAGGGAAGAGGCTGGGCATGTTGCTCTCGCGGCGGCGGCCACCACTACTGCTAATACTACGCCGATAGCGGATGTCGAAGAGAGCGCAGCAAGTACTGAGGGTGAGGGAGAGCCCGTCTTCATTGCGGCGCCTGATGTCGCTGTGCCGGAATCTGATATAACCCCCACTCCTTTCCCAAGTCCAGAATCACCAAGTCTAGAGTCTCCTCACAATCACGTGCCTAAAGTATCATGGCGCGAGGCACTCACCGACCTGAGCTACTGGCGCGAGGCCCTCGTGGATCTAGTAAGCGACAGGCAGATTGCGCTTCGCATGCGGGACATATCGCTCATTGCCATCGAGGGCTTGGTAACGGGCGCCGCTATCGCGGGGACTGTGGCTATTCTCCTGTCCCGCCGTGCATAATCAAAAGAAGAATATACTAGAACAAACAATTAAATAAGCTGGCAGCCGCCCTGAGTTGGGCAGAAGGTGAGCCTATGTAAACTAGAATAAACATGTAACATAGAAAGCACGTCTTGGCTATTAGTTGATTAAACCTAGCTACAGAAGAGACGCCGGCCACGGCACGGCCTCTATTACTCCGTGTACGATCAGCAGATAGATAATTACCATAGTGGTGATTTAAGCTTTGCCTTTTAGTTACTTGAAGGCCATTGAATGAGTTGTATGTAGTAAGAAATTAATTGATTTATAATCATAGATATAATAGAGGAACATTATAATACAATTGCCCGTTAGAGTACGAACTATTTGATTTGTGTCTTCTTGATCCTTTTCTCTATATTTATCACATAGAAAATAGGCAAATTTTTCTTTTTATAATTACAAAATATCATCATTCCCTTAACATATACCAGCGAAATGTATACTGTATTGAGACACTAGGATATCTACAAGCAAGACATTCCGTCTAAATACATGACTGTAGACTCAAACATGGTTTTCCCTTGCACCTCGCATATTAGTCCTCAAACCCATCACCACATCACCCCTGTATTGCCCGAGCTGCATTCTACCAACCGGCCCATTCCTGTCATTCTCCGAAACTGACGTCCTGATATGCCTTCGACAATCAGCTAACACAGCCCTACCATCCTATAAATACGGTGCCCCAGGTTTGACTGGTAGGTACCTGGTCTAAGACCGACAATTATGAGCCCTGGAAAGTAGCGCTCCTTGAATGTACCAAGTGCATCCCTAATTGTTCGACGCGCGGTAGTGGCACATCCGTTCTCTTCGGGTGGTGACAACAGTTCCTTTTCTGTGAGTTTCTGATCGTCCCCTGCTTCCGCAGCAAATTTATATACTATAGGCATGCCTAAAATAAGATTCCGCTACCGTTAATAGTATTGTTGCGTTAGGATAATATAGAGGAAGGGTAGAAGTACATATGTGATAAAACATGTTGCCTATTGAAAGTACGCGACTCCGTGAACGTGATTACGTCGAGTGACGCAAGGTGCGCGACAGGGAGATCGTCTCGGTTGTGGAACAGGTGGCCGAGAGGCAGACCTGGACCAAGAACTGATACCCGAGTTAGTAATCGTGAGCATATTCGATAGATGGGATAAGACGTGACTGACCGACAGCTGATACACGAAAAGGCATTATATGTATACGTCTGGCTCTAAAGAGTGTTGCTTATAACGTGGTTTAAGAACGCACCCACGTAGTCTCATAGCCGATTGCTACAACCAAAACCATACAAGCTATAGTTCTCACAAACAAGCAAACCCGCGAGGAGCAATAACTGTCTTTAAATTTACACCTGCAAGCATTGTATCATATGAACTTCAACTTGGTTTGTATAATACCACAGATGAAGACCCCTGAATTACAGTGATACTGCGTTGTATAAACCAATACTAGGCAATGGTATACTAGTAAGTTAGGCTGGGTTTGAGAATCCCTACATCACTTCTGTAGCATCGCTGTTCACATGTTTAGCGACATGGCGCATACAGAGCTGTTAGAGGAATTACTTAATGACACATAATTGCGTTGCACTAATGTCTTTGGAGCTCCCAAGTCTCTGAATATTCTCATTTGATGTCACTCGATCCTAGTAAATCCTTAGATGTATTAACAGTTAACCTAACCCGCGGAATACGACGTTCGTGCGGTTGAGTATGAACGAAAAACGGTGACAATCAGCACCCCGTAAAACCCGGTGCTTGTTCACAAACGGCAACACAACACGATAGATTAAGACGCAAACGAAGATACATCTGTCCCATTAAGTGCTCCTGTAGATCCAATCGGCACGCTATCTGGTATGAACAGGAGTGAGTTAAACGAAAGCCAAGACCTTTCGCTTCAGCTCCCTGGACGTCTCACCTATCTATACCCAGTGACGCACCATTGCGTACTGTCAAATTCTTGCTTCGCCATAGTCACCCACATACAGTCCTTCTCGAAAGGAGTAGGATCCCGTCTAGATAACTCTACATGGAGGGAAATTGCTTGTCTCCCGCTCCTCCCTCCTGTGGCCCCTTGTTCGGTTTAGACCAAAGACGAACGTTGATGCGAGACTTTCCCAGCATATTTCGTTGCCTATCCGTCTCCGTGCCCCAAAGCTTCGGAGAACCTCCAGGTGCCTGTTGCATATTAGGTGGTTGGTGTTTACATGAGGTGATCCAATCTGCAGTCTTTGATCAGACTCAACTCCATCTGAATGCCACCTCGGCTCTAATTCTATCGCGGAGCTCGCTGGATTTGACCTGAAGCTTTATAGCCCATCTTTTCTCCCCGAGTGCGAAATTCGGTCTTAATCAAAATTGGCCGTGTAGGAGAATCCACGGAACTCCTCTTGCATGGCCTGAGAGAGAACTGTATAACACATCAGTCGGAAATCAACGACAATATTAGTGAAATTCTTACCTGATTGTACTGGTGTGAGTACAGGTGTGACACTTGTAAACTCGGAATCGAAGTTGCTAGTATCAGTCGCATTCTTGATAGTCGGCAGGAAGGGGGGCGCGACCCTCTTATGATATATATCGTCCCACACAATATTACGGAAAAATGGTTGGCTCATGACTTCCTGCGCATCGGTTGGCCCGCCGCCAAGTCTTTGGTCGGGTTCTCTGGTCAAGAGCTTTTGAAGAATCGACACGGAATCTCTAGGCATATGAATCGGATAGAGTGGCTCATCCGCTAAAATTGCATCGTAGATTTCGTCTTCGTCTTCTCCACGGAATGGCGACTGTTGAAGAAGCATCTGGTATATCAGAACACCAAATGCCCACCAATCTACGGCCCTGCCGAATTTCTTGTCCAGCAGAATCTTTAACCCACGTTAGCACACAGCTAATAAAAAGCAACTATAAACATTGCCACTTACTTCGGGAGCCATGAATTCTGGCGTACCGCAGAAGGTACTTGTTGTCGAACCATACCACATGTCTTCTTTACATAAACCATAGTCTGCTATCTTGATATGCCCGTCTAAAGTAAGAAGAATGTTATCAAGCTTGAGATCACGGTAGATGACCCCGTTCTCATGGAAATATTTCAAAGCCAGGCATACTTCCGCGGCATAGAACCTAGCGTATGTTAGTGTGAACATAGCAAAAATGTGGGTTGTTGGTCAGCCTTACTGTGCGCGCTTCGCGCCGAATTGGCCTCGCTGAATGTGAAGCATCAAGTCACCTCCGCTAATGTATTCCATCACAAAATAAACTCGTGTCTCAGTTTGGAAACAGGCGTGAAGGTTAGTCAGGAAGGGGTGTTGCTCTCGATTAGCAATCAAGAACACCCGTTTTTCTGACCGTATACTCTCAACTTCATCATGCTCGATGATGAACTCCTTCTTGAGAACTTTAATCGCGTACAAACGACGAGACTTCTTAGTTTCCGCTAACATGACTTTACCGAAATTACCCTTACCGAGCACAGCAAGGAAATTGAAGTGATCTAAGCCGATGCGCTGCCCAGTGCCAGGATCCGTTGCAAGGGGCAAGGCTCTCCTTGCAGGTGGTGGCAAACCAGAGCCTGTTGTGAGCGAGGGTGTTTCCTGTGTTGGTTGCGGTTTTGCGATTGGGGCGCTTTGGGGGTACATGGAGGGCTGAACCTGCTGTGGTGAAGATAAAGTTTGTTGCGGAATCGGCCGGGGCTGCTGAGTCTGCAGTGCTGGCTGCGGTGGGTAGTTGCTAACGTTGGCATATGCTGCTGGGTTATATTTTGGCTGCGAAGGGACATTATATTGTTGTGGGCTACTGGCATATGCATCATCGTGGGGGTCGATCGAACTTCCATATCCACCTGGTCTGCTGGAGTAATCTGACGCAGGACTAGGTCGAGAACCGTGGGAAGTCATGGTTCCACCCATGGCAGCTGAAGCAGCGGCAGCGGCAGCAGTCGAACTCGATGAAGTTCGATCGGCCTGGCTTGTGCGTATTGGCGACGTCTGGGTTGTATACATGGCTTTAGCGGCATCGGTTGCTTCTTGGGAAGCAATACTCTGTTGATAAGAGGGCGTTCCCTGGGTGCTATAAGGCGAAGTCGGTCCAGATGTGCTCGGAGGGCTCATCTTACCAGTCCTCAGCGTCTTCTCAGTGAGGGAGGTACCTTTGCTTTGCCTTTGTTTATTCGCTCTGATACCTTCTAGGATCTGGTTGGCTACAGCCATACTCATGCCGCAAAAGTCAGGAACCAGGTGGACGCAGTGTGCGTGGGCTGTTAGTCCACATTCTGTCAAGCGTTAGCAAGGCACACGAAAGTAAAGCTGTGGATAAGCATACCATTACACTTCCGGCAATTTCTCTTTCCAAATGGCAAGATGTAGCCGCAGTGGCAACACCAATTAGCGGTAACATTCGAGAACGGAGCGAAACGATGAGGAATGCGGTGGTTGATCTTCTCTTCGTCGGGATCTGTCTCGGCATTGGTCTTACTGATGCATTTGGTGACGACACTCGGATAGCATTTCGTGTGACAAGTATATTTGCAGTCTTCACACTGCATACCGGCAGAGTATTTGAGGAAATCGCCACACAATGCGCAACGCATTATGTTGTAGAATTGGTGCTGCACAAACTTGTGTCCAAACTTCTCGTGCACTTCTTCTTTTCGTTGACGGATTGCGCCTTTTCGGCCCAAGCCGAGATCTACTGGCCTGCGATCCTTGTTCTCCTTGGTAAAGTTGAGTGAGAGATGTATGGCGCCAGTGGGCTCTAGGTTAAACCACCCATCTATGGGTTGAGAAAAAGCGACGGGAGCCACGTTGCCACCGAACTGAGATTGAGCACCACCAAGGCCCGTCATAGAAGGCGAAGCACCAAATTGTTGTTGTTGAGGGCTCATGGGAAATTGAGGAGGGGGTGCGTTTGAACCTCCCATCCTATCGGCGGATACCCAGCCAGAGCTGTTAACTTCGGCCTCGATCCTTTTCCGCCGGAGGTCCTCCACGATATCAGATATCCGCACCCACAGCATTCCAATTGGTAGGGCATGCTCGCCTGGTTTGTCGTAGACGGTGAGTTCGATCTCATTGGCCTTGTCAACCATAACACTGTGATGCTCGTTCTCCCAACGGTCAGTTCTAGATGCTCGTGTTCTTGCCACAACGTTATCCTCGACTTTGATTGATATGAATGTCTCAGGGCCTCTAGAGAACCGGCCAGTAGAGGCATGGTCCACGTCCCGAATCTGTTGCACCCTAATAGAAAGCTGTCCGGATAAGGGCTTCCGCAAATTAGGCATGTTAATGCTATCGTCTATGGTATGCCTATCAGTATTATTATTCAAGTTTATGGCACAGGGCGAAGACAGACCGTCAGGAGAGTCAGGCGAATCGAGGTCGTCGATGTGGAGCTGTTCATATCTCTTGAGTGCCTGCCTCAAGAGATGAATTTTCTGTTTGCTTTCAACGCGCCGAGCAGCAGCATCTGCCTTGCTTTTCCGATCGCCTTCCATCCCATATAGTTGGACCATCTTCTCAACGCCCTTGAGATATTGCTCCTCGACATTGAGTTTAAATTGAACTTGAGAAAGCATCAACTGGATACGAGGACCGAGGTGCGGGGTATTGAATTTGATCAAATCTACACGCAGGTGTCAGTGACCGAATTGTAGCAACTTGAAAGCCCTTGGTAGCCAGACCTAGTTTGGTAAAGTTAGGCCGTGGATGAGGGGCAGACGAGCCGGGCCCCGGGGGTCCATAAGGGTGTCGAGGAGGCATCATATCGCCATGGCCGCCGATTTGACTGTACTGCATGGAGCCATAAGAGCCTCTGTCGCCTGACCAGGCACCGGCATCTTTCGGGGGAGGCGGTGGTGGTCCTTCACCGTCACCTCGAAGATCCGAGCTCGGCATCGAAGCGACAGCGGTCGAGCCCGAGCTAACACTCATGTTATCGACGCCGTGCCCAAGGCGTCGCATCTGCCAGTCATCGCGCTTCTTCAACATCTCCTGCAGCTTCCCCTCGAAAAAGTCGATCAACTTCTGGGACTCTTCTATCTTGACGTCCAGTCGAGAGCGCACGCTGTCATTGTTGGTCTGGCGTCGCATGTCGCTGGCGCCATTGAGAAAGACCTTTTCGCGATCGATCTTGCTCTGGATCTCCTGGATGATCTTCATAGCATCGTCCTCGTTATTCATGATGGGCGGCGGGGCACGCGTCGTCACGCGCGGGACCGAGGAGAAAGATAGGCTTCGTTACTTCGAGGATATACCTAGGTTAGGTAGGTATCAAGAGGCGCGCACGGGCGAAGCGGTAGTGGTAGTAGGTTCTATAAGACCACAGGGTGAGGTCTAGGAGCGCCCTAACGGCGATGGCGACGGCGAACGGTTCCTTGTGTCTTGTTATGGCTTTCTGTCGCCTCCGGCACATCTCCCGCGACAGACTCTCTCCGAAGCCCCACACACAACACAACACAACCACAAACACACCACTGCCTAGGCCCTGGCGAGTGCGCAGAGAAGCTGGACGGCAGACAACAGGCACGGCAATAACCCCAGGGACGAAGTAGAAAACTAGGGGTTAGCGGAGGCGCCAACGAACAACGAAGCAGCGGGCCAGAACGGGTGGTCGGGCTGAAGCTGATGCGTGGATGCAGCAGCCGAAGACGACTCTGGAGATAGGTAGAGACGAGTTGAGTTGGTAGGTTGGTAGGGTGGACAAGAAGATGTGGGTTGAATGGAGACGTGAATGGAGACGGGCGACGGATCGGATGTCGTCAGTGTGTCAGCGTCTCTGGGGATACTGTAGGTGCTGTGCATCCGTGCTCCTGCGCTCCTCTGGTAATGTCTGGCCACTGGAATCGCTGAAGGAGCGCTGTCAGGCTGTGTCTCGTCTCTTAGTCCCAACTGTCCCAAAGCCCAAAGGTGTTCTGGCGGGGTTTTTTGTGTCTCGCAGCGGGCGGCCATCCAACCAGCCCACTTTTGCCCGCTACCTTAATGAGACTGCCCATCTCGCCGCCATCTGATAGGCTGGCCGAAGGAGGGGTAAAGATTGGTTGGCGTGGCTCGTGCATCAATAACAGAACGCGAAGGAGGCAGCCTGCAACGAGATCTGCGATGATAACCTCGGACTTACTTATATGTCGAGCAGGAAGTAGGAGGTGAAGTTGAATTAGGTTTTACCATTGCTACTAGTATCACACTACCCGCCGAATCCTGATCTGTGACATCGATTTTAAGGTATCGTACCAACTGCTTTCTTTCTACTGGTACCTACTTTTCACTTTTGTGCAGGAAATTCCCAGTGCTGCAAAATAGGCCTGTACCTGCTCTGCAGCGACCCCTGGCGATTCACTTCCAAGTTTTATGGGTCAGCACTCTCCCGTGTACGGTGTCCGAGAGGGGTACTGTTAGATTTATGGGGTTAAAATGACGGTCCATATGGTATAAATTACCCACTTATATTTATTTTATATAAGATACTAAATTTTTAACAATATAATAAAATATATTAATGAATTATTTAATATAAAATAATTAAAATTATTTAATTTTAATAATTAAAAGTTTTATATTTATAAAAGTTTATTAAAACTTATTTTAAAATATTAAAATATTTTATTTTAAGTTTATTAATAAAAGTTTAAACTAATTATTTAAATAGTTATAAACATTATAAAAAAACTATTATTAATTATATTATTTAAACTATAACTAAGTTTTTAATTATAAAAAAATAATATAAGTTAAAATAATATTTAATTATATATATATATTTATATTTAATTTTAGCTTTATAACTTATAAAAATTTTTAGGTTTTTATTTTTATTTTTTTAATATTATTATAAATATTAAAAAAGTTATATATTTTTTTTTAATAAAGCTAAAAGAATATATATTTATTTTATTACTTAAAATTATAAAGCAGCTATTATAAATAGCTTTACCTTAAAAAAATAACCATTTAATAATAATTACTTTATAATTTTAAATAATAAAATAAATATATATTTTATTAGCTTTATAAAAAAAAAATTTAGTTTTTAATTTTTATACTTTTATTTTATTACTTTAGTTAACTTTATTAAAATGATATTTTATTACGTAGTTTTATTATAAATATTAAACTAAATTAAAACTTTTTTTTTTAATTCTTTAAGGTTAAAAAACGGTTTTTTTACTAGTAATTATATATACGTATATTTTAAACATATTAACTAAGCTATATCATTATATTAAATAAAGTAAATATTATTAAAGCTAAAAAACGTAGCGTTATTAATTTATTTTATATTTATTACTTTATTTTTATATATTTTTTAAAAACTTTTAATAAGTTAATATTATAAAGCGTTTTATTATATTAATTTTAATTAGTTATAATTTAACGTTAAATATTATAAAGCGTTTTACTATATTTATTTTAGTTTATTATAATTTAATATTTTATTAAAAAAAGCTTAATAATTTATTTTTATATTTTAAATAATTTAATTTTTATAATATTAATTATTAAAACTATTATTAAAACTTATAAATATTATAAAATATTTTAATTATTATTTATTTTATTTATTTATATTTTATATATAAACTACTTCGTTTTTATTTATTTATAATATTTTAAAATAAAAGTTCGTATTTATTTAAATATTTATTTAATTTTATGTTAAATTTAATATTTAACTTTAAAGTTAAAATTTTTTAAAAAGCTTTATAAAAAACTAAACAGCTTATAAGTTAATAAATATAAAATAAATATAAAAACTATAATTATAATAACTTTTATTAAAAATATAATAAATAATATTAAATATACTTTATAAAAAACAAATAAAAAAAACAATAAAAAATATTATAATAATTATTTTTTATTTTATATATTTAACTTAACGTTTATTTATTATAAATATTATAAATAATATAAATTATTGTTTACTTTTAAACTATATATATAAATATATAAGTTATATTTTAAGTTAAAAAAATTGCTATATTTTTATTAATTAATTTTACTTAATATATTTAACGTAATTTATAAGCGAGTTAGCTATATAAACGAGTTAGCTACTTTTTTAATTAATGCGTATACTTTTATTTAATTATTCTATAATTCTATAATAAAACAATATCTTAAAAAACTAAAAAAGCTAGAATTTTATTAGCTATTTAAGCTATTTAATTACGCGAAAAAATTAGTATTTAACGCGCTTTTAAAATTTACAAAATTCCTCGCGTAATATTATAGAACAGGATAAACGGACGTACTATATACAACAAAACCTGCGCTAATATATATAAACTTAATTTAATTAAAAAAAATATTTTTTTTAAATATATTTTTAATTTAAATAAATAAAGATATTTTTTTGCTTATATTATTATAAAAAATATAGCTGATTTTTTTTACAACTTATATAGCGTACTTTTAGTTAGTAAATATTAGGTTTATAATTTTATTAATTGTTATAAAAAGTTTAAAACGTGGTTTACGCGTATTTATAATTATTAAAAGGTATTATGCGAAAATTTAAAAATTATTAGCGCGTAGTTTAAGCGTTATATATACGTAAAAACGTAATATAGTATTTATAATAACAATATTTAAAACTTTAATAAAACTAGGTTTATAATAAGCTAAATTTATTTATATATAGTTGTTATACGCGTTAATTAATATAAAAAACGTAAAGTAGTATAGCTTAATAATAAAAAATAATTAATAGTAATTTATTTTATTAATTTATATAGTTTATTTATTTTTTTATATATTATTTTTTAAAACGTTTTTTATTTTTAATATTAATACGAAAATATTAACTTTTTAATAAATTAAGTATTTAATACTAGTTTTAATAAATAAATAAATAATAATATAGGATTAAAATAAATAAAATATTTCGAAAAATATTTTCGGCCGCTATAAATAAACGTATATTAATTATTAGTACTAAACTAGCATAAAAGTTATATATTAGCTAAGTTTAAAAAGTTTTACGAAAAATAAAATATTATAATTATTTTTTTGTTTTTTTATTTATTATATTTAATATAACTACTTAACGTTAAGTTTTATAATATATTAAAGCGGGCGTACAGTTGTTAAATTAATAAATTTATTAAATTATACGTTAATTATATTATTAAGCTTAAGTTTTTTATTATATTTAAAAAAGCTTATTTTATTATTTTTATAAAATTAAATATTTTAAAAGGTTTTTAAAAGTTAAAATTAATATTTTATAATTTATAAGCTATAATTTTAAAACTAAATATATAGTTATAGTTATTAATATTAATTCTTAATATTATTAACTTGTTTAAACTTTAAGTTATTTAAACGCTAAAAACTATTAAAAAAATAACCGCGTAATTAATTTTTATTAAAAATTAAATTTTTAGTTATTAAAAAAGCTTTTTAAAGCTAATTTTAAACATTATTAACTAGCTTATAAAATTAAATTAAATATTAGTATATTAATTAACTTTTATAAACAATAAAAACCGGAAGCTTTATAAAGCAAATAAAATATTAAACAAACGTTAAAAGGGTAAAAAAAAACGCTTATAAAATAAAAATAGTTTTATTATAAAAAATATAACTAATTTAATTGTTTAAAAAAATGCATAGAACTTAATATAGTTATAAACGTTAAAAAATCGTAGTAGTAATAAAGTAAGTATACTACGCTAACAACGTTATAAACAATGCGGCAAAACTAGCCATAATATAAAAACTTATAATAAAGAAATAAAAATAAATAATAAATTAAAATCCGGTTAATTTTTAATAATAACTGCTTTAGTTATAAAATTATTAATAATTAAACTTAATAAAGTAGTAAAAAATATCCGACTTGCTTATATAGCCGACTTATTTATAAATTACGTTATAAATATTATAAATAAATATTGTTTTTTTATAATAAGCTTTTTAAATATTTATATATATATTTTTAAATTAAACAAAAAAATATTAATATTTAAAATAATTAAAAAAACAAATATATATATATATAACTTATATAATTATATAGTTAAAAATAACTTAAATACTTTATAGCTTTATATTTAAAGGTTTTTTATACTTAATATCTTTATTAACTTTATTAAACCTTTAAGCTAATACTGTTTAAGTTATTCATAGGTGTATACTTAATAATAAAATTAATTTTAAACAGTTAGCCCTTTTGGACGCTTAACCTATAGCACGGACAAAGAACTCGGTAGGTTTCCCGGGGTGCTTACATGGAATAGAGCCGCGTCATAGAACACATCAGTAGGTACTCTAGCTTTTAGCCTCGGTCTGAGAAAGGTAGGCTCGAAAAATCTCAAAATTTAAGTATACATGGGTTTGTTTCGTACATGAGAGAGCTATGCTCAAACCAGAGGTCTATCTATACTCTCATGGTCGGGTCATTCAATCTCTGTATACCGAGACGGGAGTATTCAACATTCAACGTTAGTGAGTCTGTCAGAGCGTCCGCAGCAACACCGACGCCTAGACCGTTAGGGTCAGTATTGCAAGTCCTTAATAAGCTGTGCACCAGAGAACACGCCCGACTGGCTGTTGTTCCTACATCCCGTTGTAAATATAGGGTTTTCCATTGCAGGCAATCGGGTTGCGGCTTGCTCTCGACCAAGGTTCAGGGGCATGTCTGGGGAATGCCGATGGCATACGATGAATAGATATATACTCGGGTGAGGGTACTATCGCCTTTGCTTAACAACTACAATTAATCCTAGAAGACCTGAGAGCCTCATCATAGATATCACAGGAGGATTACACTACGACTGGGTGCTTGTTCTGGACGTGCCTGACTAGGTACCTCATCGTCTACTATGAAGGAATGGGCGAAGCTGCTACGACTTTTATGGAAGTGTGACATGAGGCTTCGTAAAGAAGTAGCAACACGGAGTCCGAGATCAGTTGTATCACCTAGTACCTTGGGATCTGTATTGTATCGTCATGGAGCATGGTCCGAAAATACCATCGGCTAACCCGAAGAACAGTTCTGGACGCTCCGCCTGATGTATCACACAAGCCACTTTGGCGGACCTAACGACCAAGACGAGTTTTAATTGCTTAAGAATATGAGGGGGCTGGTAAGTCTGGGGTGGTTTTGCCTATGGAGCTCGGGTTTGATCACACGATGAGGCAAATGTGTTGTGGCTTTCCTTGTTTTCGTATATACCACCTGACGGCGCCAGAATCGGGTGACGGGCAAATAGTCGTTAAGCTTAGACACCTATAGTACCCATGACCGCGATTAAGTTTTAGAAACTGTGTGACGACAAAAACCGGGAAAACGCGTCTGGATGAGTAGACTGTTTCTTTCTCTGTGCTAGTATTGTGTAGCATAGGGTAGGCCACTCGGATTATCCGATCTCATAAGTTCGTATCAACCACATCCCGCCTCGTTTCACTGTACGTGTACCCGGATTGGCTCAACTCGTGAATGAAGCATTTCCGGCACTTCGGGGGCGTGGGCGACTACGAGAATGGGTATAGTCTTAGAGCTCGGTATGTGCTAAAGAGGCATTACGGGTGCAGAATGACTGTCAGCCCCGGGCCAAACACGCTATTGTCAAAAGGCTGTACTGACGTGGAAAAATTGAAATGTAACGACCAAAGGACGGCAATTATAAAAGGTATCATATAGTTATTATTAATGACTCATGCCAACGTAGTAGGTATCTCTTTTCTCATTGTAAACATTCCACTCAAGCTCGCTTCTTCCGGTATTACCCAACGTTATATGCCCCCTAAATAACACACACACCAGAATTACTTCAGGAGTATCCCTTGTCTATAAAATGGAGCAACAACTTCCAAAGAGCTTCTCGTTCCCTCAATGCGCCCGTTTCAGATTTGATGTCGAGGTCGCGCTAACGTGGTTTCATGGCGCTCCGCTTAGAACCCCGGAAGAGGGCGCATAAAAACCAGCAACATTTTGATTTTGGTGAGCTTGTGCGGGCTGCTTCTCATTCGAGACCGGGGTTCGCGACTCAGCACCTGCTAAATGTGCTGGCTGGGGCAGTGGCATCATAACTGGGTATGGATAAAACTGCAGTGGTTGCATTGGTTGGACGCCGGGTTGTTGAGGATAATACATGCCCTGGGTAGGAACTGTGTTCGCTGGTATAACAAAGGCTGTTGGCCGTAGGACGTTGCGCTTATGGGTCTCGATGCAAGCCAATACGAAAAGCACAAAGTGGTTAATCACCCATAGTGCAAAGATGGCGAGAAGCGCGCGAAGGACCGGGAGAACATTCCATTTATAGTAGGAAAGAGGCTGGTACTGGCTGCAGTAGGAGTAGCCGTAGTAGCTGTAGGAATAAGAGTCGTCATCGTCACTGTGTTCACAATTATGAACATCGTATGCCACGCTCAGGTAGACACTGGCACTCAACAAAATTGCGAAGATTCCCACCAGCCAGAAGATTAGATGTAACCCTACGTGCGCACCCGGGTGAATGCCTCTTTGCGTTTCCTTGCGTAACCGAACACAGTATGTGATAAGTTCTGCCGTATTCCAAATAATGGAGGCAACAACGATGGCATAGGAATACAACGACACGCTCGCACTAGTTCCACCGTCGCTCAAGAGTATACTCGTTAGCGCGATGATGATAATGCCCCAGACCGAAGAGAGAACGGTAAGACCGAGTCTAGTGGCAATGTAGGCTGAGGATTGTTTTGGCAGCGGTCGAACAGGATTCGCATAGGCAACCTGCTGATTGGTATACGGGGTATAGACGTGCTGTTGTTGGTTGAAAAATGGTTGAGGGAGAACCTGGGGATGTGTATATGGACGTTGCGGTAGTGCTGGCGCTTCATTGGCGTCGTTGGCTTGACCTAACTCGCTCGCTTGCTGTGTAGCAGAGTCACGACTTGTATTTGAGGCTTCACCTCTCTCTTCCCCTGTTGTCGGCAAGTTCTGTTCGGGAGTCGTCATCGTGATGTCGAAGGAACCTCTTACCCACCACCGTGAGCCCGCTTCTGATAATTCCCACGGCACTCAAGTAGAATCGACGGGATCAATGCGTAGAATAGAATAAAATAAAAATTAGTAAGGCGTAAAATCAAGAATAGAAATGACAAAGAGCGAGTGTGGTGATCAGGCGCTGGGTGCGAAAGAACGAAGGACAACGCGACTTTTAGATCGCTCTTAGGGATATGAAGTCGGCTGAAAATAAGTCACCCAAGAACGTCAAAAGGAGGGAAATGAGTTTCACCTGTCTGCCTAAAGATAGGACGATGCCAAGATCTATAGATAGTACACGAGCCGCATTATTGCTGCCAAGGACCTAGCGACTTGAGGGTACAGTCTAGACCAGACTCGCCGATAGCTATCTAGTCTAGTTGGACTTTAAGTGAAAAGTCCAACTCCGTTCCGCTTTGTCTAAGTGGTACCTAGTCTAGTGTAACAATCCATAAAAAAAACACTATTTGCCTCTCTTGCCTCATGCAACCCCTATGTCCTAATTGTTACGAGGCTGTGTATGCCGTAAAAGCACTGCACGGTTTTCCCTATCACTTAAACTTAGGTATATCTACTCTCATCAAAGACAATCTGTGTCCTTTGAGGTCAACGAAGCCAGTCATTTCAAAACGGACAACGGGAGAAAGGGGTTGGTCTATGAAAACCGAAATTTATGACAACCGTACAGCAACAATAAGTAGCTGGGCTACATAAGATACTTCGTACTTTCTGTACAGAGCTCTGACTGCCTTGGATTGATACTCTGTTCAGCGTCTCTTGGGTAATCCCTGTCCCATGATGCGATCACACGTTAGTAGGCACGCCAAAAGGCAACGCAGAGCCACGTAAATAAATAAAATACAAGACACGATAACACGGGAACGGTGTGAATATGGACTTTAATTAAGATGATGCAAGCGAACTTGAATCCATACAAGTGGGTATGTGATGTGATATTAAGAGTATAAGTAAGAACTGTCCCCCTTCCCCTTTTTAAGACGTAAGTTTATATATAAACATAGCAATAGCAACACTTTATAATATATTAACGCTTACTTGTTTTAATAAAACTAAAGAAGTTTTTTAATTAAATAAAAACATGTTTTAATAATTAACTTACTTTATATTATAAAGCTTTTATTAAAACTTATATTATTAAAATTAAAGTTATATTAATTATTAATTTAAACTTAATAAATTTAAATTTATATAAAAATATTTAAAATTAAAATAAATATAAAACTAAATAAATTTAAAATAATTAAAATAATTATTATTAAAAAAAAAATTATATATATATAATAATAATTATATATTTATTTATATTTAAAAAAAAAATTTTTTTTATATATATTTATTTAATAATTAATTATTATTTATTTATATTAAAAAATTAAATATAACCGCGTATATATAATAAAAACTAATAATTATAACTAGAGGCCCCTTTAACCCAGGGGCAAGGAAGCCTGAGTTTTTAAGGGCCCTTGCCACTTAGCCGTATAAGCCACCTAGCCGTACAAGCCACCTAGCCGTACAAGCCGCGCAGCCCACGCAGCCTACGCAGCCTACGCAGCCCCTCGCAGCCCCTGCCAGCTCTTGCCAGCCCTTGTAGGCCCTTGAAGGCCCTCGCTAGCCCTCGCCAGCCCTTGCTAGCCCTGCTAGCCCTTATAAGCCCGCGCAGCCCGCGCAGCCCTTTAGGCCACCCTGTCAGATTTAAAAAGTTAAAATAACGGTCCACATGGCATAGATTACCCACATATACCTATTTAATATAAAATAAAAGAATTTTTATAATATAATAAAATATATTAATTAATTATTTATTATATTTAATTAAAATTGTTTAATTTTAATAATTAAAAGTTTTATATATATTAATTTTATTTTTAAAGTTAAAATAAATAATTAATTAAATAATAATAATGTTATTAATAAATATAAAAATTACGCTAGCTAAGCTAAACAATTATACGCTTTAAAATAAAGAATTTATAGCTAAGGCTATTTTTTTAAACTTTTAAAAGTATTTATAACTTATAAACAAATCTTTATAGCTATAATGATTAAAAAAACTTAAATATAAATATTTTTTTAAAAAAAATAATTAATAAAATAATTAAAGCTTAATTAACTATTATTATTATTAAAAATAATATTAATTTTATTAATAAGTTAAATAATTTAATAAAAATAAAAATAAAAAATAAAAAAGTTTATTAAGCTAATTAAAATAAATATTTTATAAAAAAATAAAACTTTAAAATATATTAAAAACATATTATTAATTTTATTATATAGCTAAGCGAATTTATATTTTATAACTATAAAAAAACTATATTTAAATTTATAAAATTAATTAATAAATAATATAATAAGCTTTAAAAACTAAAAAAATATTTAAAAATAAT
>MU619964.1:0-27428 GCA_025201785.1 Xylaria longipes
TATTAATAAAAATTAACTTTTAATATAAGTTATAATATTATTAAAACTAGTTTATTTTTTTATATATAAAAAATATTTTTATTAATATAAAAAAAAGATTTTTATTATAAATTATTTATATTAGTTTTAAAAATAATAAAAAACTAATTTATTTCTTTTTTTTAAAATATAAATTATAAGTTTTATATTTTAATAAAGCTTTTTTTTTAAAAGATTTTAAAAAAATATAAAATTATAAGCTATTTTAAAACAATAAGCTATATTAAATAGCTTTATAATCTTAAACTTTTAAAGCTTTTAAATATAAATATTAATATTATTAAATTTTTAAATTATAACAAAGTTATTATTAACGTAAAAAGTGTTTTTTTTTATAAATAATTATAAATTATTAATTTTATTAATTTTATTAAATATATATAGCGTAGTTTTTAAATTTAAAATTATTAAGTCTTTTAATAAATAAATATTTTTTGCTTTTAAAGCTTTTATAATAAATAAAATTTATATTAATATTTAGTTTAATTAATTAAACTATTTTAGTTTTATTTTAGTTTTATTTTTTTTTAAATATATTTAATAGTTTTTATAAAGCTTTTATTTTTTTTTATTTTTTTTTATATTAATTCTAAAATAATTTAGCTTAAAAAAAATTTTTAATATAATATTTAAAAAAAAATTAATAATATTTAAATATTAAATAAAAGCTATTATATTTTTCATAAATTTAAACTTTTAATTTATAAATATTTAAATTATTATAAAGTTATTTTTTATATTTTTTTCAATTTTTTTTATATTTATATTTT
Organism: Xylaria longipes; assembly: GCA_025201785.1. Classification (NCBI taxonomy): domain Eukaryota; kingdom Fungi; phylum Ascomycota; class Sordariomycetes; order Xylariales; family Xylariaceae; genus Xylaria; species Xylaria longipes. Next base: position 810 of record MU619964.1, read on the forward strand.
TAGCAATATTTTTTAAATAATTAAAATCTTTTTTATTAAATTAAATAGCTCCGAATATATTTTAATATAGCTATCCAGCTAGTTAATAAGTAATAACTTTTCGGCTAGCTTTATTTTAAAAATTTGTTCCGATTTTTTAATATATTAATATATTATTAATAATTTTATTTTAATAAATTATTTTAAAAATAATAATTTATATTTTAAAAACTTTATTTAAATAAATTTTAAAATTTATATTTAAATAGTTTATATTTTTTAGTTTTAAAATATTATATTTAAAAGCTATTAAAATAATTAATCTTTATTTTATAGTTTACGCTTTAAAATTTTTTAAAAGTTTATTTTTTTTTATATAAGTTTAATATTAAACTTTTATTTATAATTATTATATTATTTTTAAATATTTTTTTAGTTTTTAAAGTTTATTATATTATTTATTAATTAATTTTATAAGTTTAAATTTAGTTTTTTTATAGTTATAAAATATAAATTCGTTAAATTATATAATAAAATTAATAATATATTTTTAATATATTTTAAAGTTTTATTTTTTTATAAAATATTTATTTTAGTTAGCTTAATAAGTTTTTTTATTATTTTTTATTATTTTTATTAAATTATTTAGCTTATTAATAAAATTAATATTATTTTTAATAATAATAATAGTTAACTAAGCTTTAATTGTTTTATTAATTAATTTTTTAAAATAATATTTATATTTAAGTTTTTTTAATAATTATAGCTATAAAGATTTATTTATAGGTTATAAATATTTTTAAAAGTTTAAAAAAACAGCTTTAGCTATAAACCTTTTATTTTAAAGCGTATAGTTATTTAGCTTAGCTAGTATAATCTTTATATTTATTAATAATATTATTATTATTTAATTAGTTGTTTATTTTAGCTTTAAAAGTAAAATTAATACGTATAAAACTTTTAATTTTTAAAATTAAACGATTTTAATTAAATATAATAAATAAATAATTAATATATTTTATTATATTAAAAAAATTCTTTTATCTTATATTAAATTAATATATATAAATAATTTACGCTATATAAACCGTTATTTTAACCCTTTAAATTTAATAAATCTTTATACTTATTACTCTTTTTTTCCTTTCTTCTTTATATAAAATATTAGCTCTTAATAATATATAAATTAAGTCTTTAATCCTGCTGCTTTTATTATATTTATTATAATTAATAAGTTTTATTAAGTAATTAATTTAATAAAATTAAGCCTAGTAAAATTTAAATATTAAAATTATTTTATTAATATATTTATATATATTTTATTAATAAATTTATTAAGATTATATTTTTAAAATTAATTTTATTTATTTTAATATTTTTATATAATATTATCATATAATCATAATATTTTTTTATATATATTTAAAATAATATTAAACGTAATATTTAATAAAATTAATTTTAAAACTTATTATTATTTTTATTAATTTATATATTTAAGTTTGCTTAAGTTTTTAATAAAAGAAATATAATTAAATAAAACAAAGGTTTTTTTGGTTTAAAATTTTAGCTAAGAAATTCTTAGTCGCTTAAATAAAAAATTTTATTTTTTTATTTAAAAAACCCTTTTATAATTATTAACTTTTATTATATATACATAGCTATATCCGGTATTTTAATATAAATAAATAACAATTAATTATTAAATAAATATATATAAATAAATATATAATTATTATTATATATTTATTTTTATTTTTTTATTTTTTTATTTATATATATATAAACTATTTTATTTCACATTTTTAATATATTTAATATTTTTAATATATTTAATATATTTATTAAAGTTTTAAATTTAATATAACTAATAGTTTATATTTATTATAAAACTTTTTTAATTTTATTTATATTAAAAATTATTTTAAAAACTTTAATTTTTTAATTTTATTTAAGTTAAAAATTATTATAAAAATTTTAATATTATAATTTATTTTTTTAACTTAAAACAAAAACTAATAATTACTTACTATAGCTAATAAATTATTTTATATAGCCGGAAAAATCTTTAAAAAATAGCACCGGCAAAGCATAAGCTAAGTTTTATTTTTATATTTATTAATAACTAATAAATTATTTTATATAGCCGGAAAAGTTTTTAAAAAATAATACTAGCAAAATATAAACTAAGTTTTATTTTTATATTTATTAATAAATAATAAATTATTTTACGTTGCTAGTTTTAGTTTTAATTATATAAAATATTTAAAAAAGCTTTAAGCTTAATAAACAGGTTTTTGTTATTATTTTTAATAATAATTATATTAATTATTTTAAACTTATTTTATTTTATATTTATTTTAATTTTAAATATTTTTATATAAGCTTAAATATATTAAGTTTAAATTAATAATTAATATAAAAAATAAACTAGTTATTAAATTTAAAAAAAAAAAGTTTTTATAAATAATATAATAATTAATAAATAAACTTTATATAAATAATAATAATAATTATTATTAACTGGTTAAACAGATTATATTAATTATTTAAGCTTAATTTTTATTTTTTAATAAATATTTATTTATGCTTTTTTTAAGCAAATAATACAGCTATTTAAAAAATAGCTAGTATATTTTTATCCTTTTTATTAAACTTTTATAGCTGCTTAAAAAAAAAAGCTAATAAATTATTCGCATAATAATTATATTAATTATTTTTAACTTATTTAATTTTATACTTATATATTAATTATTTTAAACCTGTTTAGTTTTATATTTATATATTAATTACTTTTAACTTATTTAATTTTATACTTATATATTAATTATTTAAACTTATTTAATTTTATACTTATATATTAATTATTTTTAATTTATTTAGTTTTATATTTATTTTAATTTTAAATATTTTTATATAAATTTAAATTTATTAAGTTTAAATTAATAATTAATATAAAAAATAAACTAGTTATTAAATTTATATACAAAAAATTTATATTTTATTATTTATTATTATTAATCCGTTATATTATTATATAGCGCGGCTATTTTATTTGTTTATTTTCATAAATAAAAACTATACTAAGAACGCTTTTTATAGCTTTTTATAATAAACGTTTTTAAAAAAATATTTTTTAAAAAGTTTAAAAAAAATTTTAAATTAAATAAAATATTTTTATTTTTATTTAACCTTGTTTATATTATTTTTTATAATATATATTAAGTTTTTATTTTAGTTAAAAATAAAAATATAATAATAAAGTTTTTAAATAAATATATAATATTTATTAAAACTTTAAGCGAAATTTCTTTTTTTTTAAACGTATATAAGCTTTAGTTTTTATAGTTTTTTCGAGGATAAGTTTTAATAATATATTATATTAGTTATTATTTTATAATAAACGTTTAAAATATTTTTTTAATTTTTTAATCTTTTTAACTAAATTATATATTTTAATCTCCTTTATTTTAAAAAATTATTAAACTATTTTTAAAACGTTTTTAAAAATATTTATAGCTATAGTTAAGTTTTTTTTTTATTAGCGCTATAAATACTAGGTTTTTTAAGCTTTTTCTTTACTGTTAAAAAGCTAGTAGTATAAAATAATATATTTTTTTATTCTTTTATTAAAAATATATTTATATAATAATATAAAATAGCTAAGTATTTATTATTAGTAAAAAAATAATTTTAATTTAACTTTTTTAATATATATTTAAAAAATTATCAATATTTTATATTATAATAATTTTTTATATTATTTTATAATATTTTTATTTTAAAAAAGCTTTTTTATTATAGTTTTAAATATTTTTATAAGCTTGGTTTATTTTTATTTAACTAATTATTTATTTTATAGTATTATTTTAAAAACTTTATTATTTATTTATTTATTTTATTAGCAAAAAGCTAATTAATAAATATTAATAAATATTTTTAGCTTATTATATATTTAGCTTTATTTTCTTTATTTTTTTTATTATAAATTAATATAATAATTTTTATTTATATATTTTTAATTTTTTAATTTATAAGCGCGCTGTTAACTAGCTTTTAAAAAATACTGTTTTATAGCTTAAATAAAAATTTAATAAAAGAATTTAATAAAAGAATTTTTATTTTAATTTTTATATATTTTATAAATTTAGTTTTATATATTTTTATTATTTTATATAAATAAGCTTTTTAATAAACTTTAAATTTTTAAATAATGTTTTATAGTTTATTATCTTTTAATAAAAATATTATAATAAAGTTTTATACGTTAAAGTATTTTCTTTAATTATTATATAAAGTTATTTTACTTTTATTATACTTGTATTTTAAACTAAGCTTTTTAGTTTTATAACAGCGTATTATTATATAGTAAGCTTTTTTTATAGCTTTTTAAAATATTTTCTTTATATTATTTAACGATTAAAAAATATTTTTAAAAACAAAACATTTTTTTTAAATATAACTATTATATTTTTTAATTTTATATTATTTATAACTTTTATATATTGTATTATAAAACATATTAAATTAATCTTTTTAACCCGAATTTTATTTTATAATGTTTTATTTAAGCTTTATATATCCGTTAAGCTATTTTAAAAGTTTTATAGTTTAATTAAACGTTTAAATTTATTATAATTAAATTTATATTATTTAAAAACTTTATTATAATAATTTTTAAATAAATTATAGTTAGTTTTTTATATAGTATAAAAATATATAATAAAAATAAAAATAAAAAATAAAAAAAGCTTTAAAATATTTTTACGCGTAACTAAATAAGTTTAGTTTATTTTTTATTAAATTAAAAAATTGTAGTTTTTTTATTAATAAAGCTTGTTATTTATAATATTATTTAAAGTAAAAGAATTTTTTTTTATAATATATATAATAAATATTTATTGTTAATTATATTAAAAACTTTAAAATATTAAATAATAATAAAAATATTATATTTTTTTATAATAATATTTTATAAACATATTTAATTATTATTTTTATAATAATTTTTATAAATTATTATTTTTTATTATATATTTAGTTTTTTTAATAATAGGTTTATATATTTAATTATTTATATAAGCTATAAATATTTTTTTTTTAAAACCTTTTTAATAATATTTATTAATAATATAAGCTTTTATTTTACTACTATAAACTTTATTTTTTAAAATTTAATAAGCTTTAAAATAATTATTATACAAGCTTTTTAAAATTATTTTAAATAATATTTTAATAAAAAGTTTATTTAAATAAGCTTAGTTAATTATTTATAAAATAATTTATTATAAACTTATAAAGATTTGTTTAAAATAAGGTTATTATTAAGGGTTTTTTATAAAAAAAGTTTTTAAATTAATATAATAGTTTTTTTACTAGTTATATATTATAATATTTTAAATTTTTAATAATTATTATATTTTATAAACTACTATAATAAATTATTTAAATTTATTAAAAACGTTAAAAAAAAACGTTTTATAAACTTTATTATTTTATTTTAATATTTTATAGCTACTATTAAACTTTTTGTAATATTTTTTTAAAAAAGTATTAAAATAATATTTAAAATATTTTTTAATAATTTTATTTATTTTATTAAACTTTATAAAGTTTTTAAATTTTAAAATATTTTAAATATTATTTTATATTAACTAGCTTATAAAACTTTTTATATTTTATTTTTAAACTTTTTATTAGCTTTTTTTAATATTTTTTATATAAATTTTATATAATTATTTTAAAAAATATAATAAACGCGTTTAACTTCTAACTTTATTTAAACAACCTTTAAATATAGCTAAAAAACCCTACGGCTTTTTTAAATAATAGTTTTTATAATATAAAAGGTTTTACTATTATTATAAATTATTTTATTAAAATATTAAACGTTTAATTAAACTTTTTTTTATTAGTTAATATATTTTTTAAAATAATTAGCTTTTTTATTTTAACTTTTATTTATATTTTATTTATTTTTAACTAGTTTTAATTTTTTATTTTATATAAATAGCTTTTTATTAAGCTTTTTAAATTTATTAATATTTTAAAAGCTTAATAATTTAAAAAATTTTTTTTAAATTATTTTAATAAATAATTCTTAAACTTTTTAAAACTTATATAAAGTTTATAATAAAGTTTTTTTAATTCTTTATTATTTTAATAAATAACACGGACCCGTAAAAGGCCCGGCAAACCAAATGTTTACACGGGCCACTTATATAGCACGTAGCCTAGCAGGCCGCTAGGCCTACCACCTATTAACAGCTATAGCATAAAAGCTTAAGTATAAAATATATAAGCTGCACCTATATTTTTTATATTTAACCTTCTTTATTTTTAATATTATAGTTATACTTTTAAAAAAATTTTCTTAATAAGCTTTTTAGCTAAAGTTATTAATAATAGGTTTTAACGCGTTATAAATATTAAAAGTTTTTTATTATTATATAAAAAACATTTTTTAATATTTTACGCTAAATAATATAGGTTAAAGTTTTTTATAAATAAATATTTATTAAATAAAAAGTTTTAAAAAAGCTTTTAAATAAAGCTTATTTATATTAAACTTATAAAACTTAATAAATATATAAACTAAATTATAACCGCGCTTTTATTAATATTTATTTATATATTTATTTATTCTTTTTTATATTTTTTAACTATAATTTTTAACGTTATTTATTTATTAATATATAATATACCTTTATTATTTTTTTAAACTATATAATAGTTATTTTTAAAATAATATAAAACTTTAACTTTATTAACTTTAATTTTTTAAATTATTATAAAATTATATTTTGTTTTTTTTAATACTTTTATAATATTATAATAACATTCTTTTTTTATATTTTAATATTTAATTTTTATTATAATTAAAATAATAAGCTATTTTATAATAATATTTAAATTATATTTTTTCTTTAATAAATAATTTATTTTTATTAAGCTTTTTAAAAATAATTATTTTTATTTTTAAAACTAGTATAATAATAATATATTAAATAGTTATAATAATTTTATTATTATTTTAAAACCTCCGCGGGCAAACAATATATATTATTTTAACAGGTTTTTTTTTTAACCTTTTTAAATAAATTTCCTTTTATACTTTATAACGTTTATTATAATTAATATATTTAAAAATAAACTTTTTTATTTTTATAAAACATATTTTCTTTTTTTTAAATATTTAAAAGCTTTATAGCAGTTATAACAGGTTTTTTTAAAATAATAAATAATAATATAATTATATTTATAATAATTAAAATATTATTAAATTTTTATCTCGGGTATAAATAATTTATAGTTAAATAGCTATATTTTTTATAATAGTTTATTATTATAAAACTTTTAAGCCGTTTATAATATATTTATATAAAATAAAATAAAGCTATAATAAAACTTAAAGTTTTTTAAATATATTTATTTATATATAAAGATCTCCGGGTAAATAACTATTAAAGTAGCTTTAAAAGCATTATTAGCGTAGATTTTTTTTAAGCGTGTTAAAAAGATTTTTTTAGTTATTACAGCGATTTCTTGACGCTATAATTTTATATTTGTTTTAAAAACAGTTATAACCTAGCTGTTTTTATTAATTCTTTTAAAAAGATTTTAATAAAAATAATTAAAACATTTTTATTATATAACTTTTTTATTATAATAACTTTTATTTTTAAAAACATTATATTAACTATTATAATAATTATAACAAGTTTATATTTTATTATTACTAGCTTTAATTTATTAATTTTTATAAATATTTTTTTATTATATTTTATCAGCAAAGCTTTTATAGCTGTTATTTTTTAAGCTTATATTATAATAGCAAGCACGTTTACTTTTTTTAAAGCTTTTTCTAAAGCTTTATTAAAATCGCAGCAAATAATTAATATATTAATGTTTAATTTTTTATTAATAAGTTTTCTAGTAATACTACGCTTTTTAAAAACTTTTAACTATTTTATTATTTGCTTTTTTTTAATCTCCTGTTATAAAAAAAGCTTTTTATTTATTTTTTTATTTTTTTTTAATTATAATATAAGTTTAATAAATTTATTAATTATTTCGCGTTAATTTATAAGCTTATTTTTGTTTTTAAAAACGTACTTTTAAAAAGCGTTAATAAATATATTAAGTATAAATTTTTTAACGTGCTTAGTAAGCATGTTAATAAATAGGTTGTTTATTGTTATATTAATAGCTTTTTTTTCGTGTATTATTACTATTATTACTATACGTATTTTATATTAAAATATTTTTTATTAGCTTTTAAACGTTTTTAATTATATTAAGTTATTTAGCAAGCTTGTAAAATTATTTGCGATAATAATAAAAAACTAAAAAAATCCTTAAAAAAAAAAACAAAAAATTTTATATAAATAGCGTAATAATTAATAAATAAATTTAATATAAATAATAATAATAATAATTATTAACCGGTTAAATAAATTATATTAATTACTTAAGCTTAATTTTTATTTTTTAATAAAAATTTGTTTACGCTTTTTTTAAACAAACAGCACGGCTGTTTAAAAAATAGCTGGTATATTTTTATTTTTTTTATTAAGCTTTTATAGCTGCTTTAAAAAAAAAACTAATAAATTGTTCGTATTTTATATAGTTATTATTTTAGTTATTATGTTAGTTATTAGTTATAATATTATATATATTTAATAAATAATAAATAATAATTAGTAAATAATAAGTAGTAATAAAAAAAAGGTTTTATTAAATAAAAGGTTTTAAAAACTTAGGCTTTTTTACTTTTAAGTTAAAAAGGCCTTTAATATATTAAATATTTTAAGTTTTTTTTTTATATAATTTTTTATAGTATATATAATAAAAAATCGTTTAAAATATTATATATATTTTTACTTTTAAAAAATTAAAAATTTAAATTAAATATTTAATATATAATTTAAAAAAAACAATATAACCTAATAAAAATTATTTTATTAAATATTAACCTTTAAATAATTTAATTAAACTTTAAAATTATTTATTAGTTTATTTTAATAATAAAAATATTAACAATAAAACTATAATATTAAAGAAAAAAATTATAAAGTTAATAAATTTACAAGTAAAATATATATAAAACTATGAACAATATAATTTTAATATTAAAATTTTATTAAAATTATTTATATTAAATTAAATATTAAATAAAATAATCCAATAAAAATCTATTTCGTATATTTTAATATATATTAGTTAGCTTAAATTTGTATATAATTACGTACAGTATATCCCTGTCCGTGAGGGGATGGTCCGCGACTAGGTAGGTTATCTTAAAGGTGGCCTTTTCCGAGCTTTCAACAAAGAATATAGACCCAGGGATGTCCTGCCATGTTGGACATCATTTCTTTCGCCCCCAAGCGGGGTTAACGCATGTCTTGACACTGTTGAAATAATGCTTAAGTGTCGAGCGGCGCTAGAGCATAGTTTTTGTTTTCATCACAGACATAGGCAGCCTGATGCATGGTGTTTCATCCATGTCTGATCGCAAGATATTCTTATCGCGGATACTAATGTTTCCGCATCTTGCTGCAGATGTGACTAGTGGTAACCTCATAAAAGAGGGAACAGAATACCTGCCCACACGAGGCTCTCTAGGAAAGGAGACGATGTTACAAAATGTTAGGTGGCATTGTATACATGCAGAATCTAGATCGCGAAAGCGGGGTACTTTCAGATACCTACGTGTACATAGTCAAAGGCAGTGAGTCCTATAATAATACTATTGCAGCATACCTACGTATACTACTGCTGCGCCTCCCAACAACTTAGAATATACACCCATGGATTCCGACTTGGAGTTGGTATTCCGCATGCATGCACCTAGGATATAACAGTAGCGTCGGCACAGCTTTTCATCAGTTCCGAACTCTCCTGTCCTGTTATATGTTAGTTGCAGCTCATGCTGCATTCATATGTCCGACTTGCAATCCATCCAGTTGTAGCATAGTTATTAAGGAGCAGGCAAAAGATCATCTTAATTCCCTCACTGTACCAAGGCCGAGAATAAGGGCAAAGCGGCATCTCAGTCCAATGAGCCACTTGAGTCATTGCGGGGAATGATGGGGGAATGATGTGGGAAAGGATAGGCGCAAGTGCGGCTGTTTAAAGGCAAGGCACATATGGTAGGTCTTAGAGAAGGAGGAATTAGCGCAGGTATTCCATACATGGGTAAAGGTGAGATGAGAATGGCTTTTGTTAGGGATCCTGTACTCGTTGTTGCGCGAAGGCCTCTGAACCAATTTTGTGGGCTAGTTTGGCTATAATTATACGGAGGTTTCGTTGTTGTTCAATCGCAAGCGTGTCTCGTGACAGCTTTATATACGTATAACTAATAAGAGACACTATTATCATTTTCATTCCGTAGACCGTTAGACGGCGTATAGCTCGTTAGCAGTTATGAATGACTCATTACAAAAACAAGCAGATGCCCTTGTCGACAAATTGTCAGGGAAGCTATCTCCCAGTTGGGGATTCAACTTCATGACAGCGTCTGTGTATGACATGGCATGGCTCTAGATGATCCAGAAACCAGACACTTCCGGGGGAAATGCCACTTGGTTGTTTCCGGAGTGCTTCCAATGCATCTTGGCAAAACAATTCCGTCTGGCGGGTGGGTATCCTACGGCACCCCCGTAGAAGGCATTTCGAACACGGCCGCGGCGCTACTCTTTCTAAAAATGCATTTAAAGAAAGAATCGAATTACCAGGACTAGTTGATCAGGAGCCACAAGGCAGACACCGCCTTAAGAGAGATTCCACTAGGCTAGGACGTACACTCAACCGACCAGGAGGGCTTTGAAATCCTAGTTGCTTTTTTGCTACGCCTACTCGAGCAAGAGGTTGTTTCCATATACTTCCCTCATTTCGATATCCTGAGAGCTGTTAGCGACAATACGTCAGCGCAGACTCCTCCTTCGAAACTATACGAGGCGTCGTCTACGGTGCATCATTTTCGAAGCTTTCGTTGGGTATATCGATTTTGATAGATTTCGTCTGTAGAAGGAACCCAACGGGTCAATTATGGGTTCTCTAGCGTAGGTTTTGTCGCTGTTGCCCCATGGCGAGGCCAATGCTCTAACAGTGTCAGGCCAACCGCAGCGTATCTGCTGAATAGCTCGAGTTGGGACAGTGAGGCTGAGGCTTCCCTAAGACGCGTTATGAATTGCGGTGGCTCCGAGCTCGGGGTATGCTCAGTAATTACCTCGCCTACAACTCTATTCGAAGTAAGTTTCATCTATCTATATTGAAACTAAAAGTTAATTTCTCACACAGGTCATTACCGCGTTGACATCAGCGGGATTGCGGGTGAAGCACATTGCCGCATGGGGTTCAAGTAATATGCCGCAAACTAACGTATTGGAGCAAAAGTCCTTCTCATGTTCGGTAAATGTCTGTTTTCGTACCCCCGAGCCCTTAACATTGCGAAGCCAATCAGGCGTTTAGCCTCTGAGCGAACTCTACTTGACGACGCTGCTCGCACGATCTTCGGGAAGTTCTTTTCCACAACTACCAGATAGTCAAAAAGCTTTTTGATCTCACTATCGGCCTACGGGAAGACATTCCACTCATAGCGTTGGAGATACTTAGCCGTATCCTACACACCCAGGAAAGTGATGGCTCCTGGGATGATATCTGGGAGGTCACAGTATACGGAGTCCTAGCTCTGTCCTCTCTTGTTACATTACCCTATATTCAACAACTCGGTACCAGAAGAATCGCCGAATGCATTTATTTGGGGGGTCCTTCTTCATATCTACCAGATTGTAGGGGGGTGCTAAGAAACAGCCAGTTACTCGAGCTGGCATCGCTTCAGCTCCTAGTTATAGAGCTATGCAACCTTTGCGAAGTTTAAAAATTATGCACTGAAAGGAATCTCTCATCCTCCTTGAGCAAGAAGATGGAATTATAAGCAATACGGTGCGGCGCCTACGTCAGCGTTCTATACAGACAAAACATTATTTTGTTTGGTTAATAAATAATTTAAACAACTAAAACAAAACAAGAGCTTGAATTTTATTTTAAAACAAGATAAAGATTTTTATTATTTTTAGTTAACTAATAATTAATTGCAAATAATTTTTCTTATTTATTTTTATTTTTTATAGGGTATTTTTAATGAGAAATATAAATTATAGCTTTTGTTGTAGATTTTTTATCGATAAATTTCTTATTAATAGCTTTTTTATCGATAGCTTTTGCTACACTTAGCTATACTTAGCTACACCTAGCTATATTTAGCTACACCTTTTTATACCTCCATACATTTTTTTATACTTTTTTACACTTTTTTACACCTTTTTATACTAAGGCCTGGTCTGGAGACCTATTTACGAAAACTTACGCGTACGGGCTGGTAAGTGGTCTAGCTACGTAGACCGACCTACGAAGACCTACTTACGAAGACCTACCTACGTAGACCTATTTACTTACGCAGACTTACCTACCTACGCAGACCTACCTACGAAGACTTAGGCGTACGGGCTAGCAAGTGGTCTGGAGACCTAGCTACGTAGACCGACCGACCTACGAAGACCTACGTACGAAGACCTACGTACGAAGACTTACGAAGACCTACCTACGATAACCTACCTACGAAGACCTACCTACGAAGACCTACCTACGATGACCTACGAAGACCTACCTACGAAGACCTACGAAGGCCTACGTACGAAGACCTACGAAGGCCTACGTACGAAGACCTACGCGTACGGGCTAGCAGTTTTGGATCCACTTGTTTGATATATTTGATTAGTTAACTGATTTAAATCAAATAATAGAAATGACCAAATAAAACAAATAAGCTTTTTTTTCGACCCAAATTAGGTAAAACAAGATAAAAGCGATTATCTTGTATTGTTTTGTCTGTGTGGAACGCTGGCCTACGTTGTAGTGACGACCGTTCATACCCCAAGCGCATTGGTTGCCGTTATCGCTCTCTCGCCCTTCTCCCATGCCTATAGAATCTCTCTCGTTTGTCGCGCAGTCCCTACCTGCGCCTGATATACCGATACCGTAATTCATGGACTGGGACCATTCAAATGATGATTATATCCTCGATGTTTCCGTCCCAGTGGCCATCAAAAGCAGAACCGTCGTATATCCCACATCTGCGATAGATACCCTTCCGCCCCAGCACTTCGTCAAGAATGAGAACAATTTCGAACGTCTGGCGTCTATGTCTTGGACGCCTTCCCTCTCTCATTATTCGCACGTAGATCCTGTCACTCGGAGTTGGCATGCCCGCCGTTAAATCCGGATAGACTTTATCACCCCAGCCGGAATGCACGTCAACAGAGGGGTGCTCGCCCTTCCAATTAGCTCCGTATATGACGCTTGCGGTGAGTTTCAGCCTTCTCGGGCCTTCTTCATCTCCTCCATCAACTATGAATTCCATCTGCGCCTCGTATATGTATCCCCATGCGCCAAGTAGAGCGACTGGGCCATCTACGGAACCCCATGACCAAGTAGGTGCTCTCGCTGATCTCTCGAGCACTGGGGACTGGACGAACCAGGCAAATGTCGACGGAATGGCCGCCGCCGCCCCAAAACTAGTCATCAAGGTTAAAATATCTCCAATCTCGTCGGCGATTCCCTGAAAAGCGTAGAGACGATCGTTTAGATCTGTCATCCTTCGAGAGGAGTATTCCTTCAGAACCTTGTTCCATAGGAACGTCAACTGATTCGGATCGTCGTTCTCATTCCGACATTCAAGGTAACTAATTAAGTTCTTCCTAAACCAGCAAGGCAAGTAAGAAGAATAGTTCACGAGACTACGACTCCCTGGTAACGGCGCGTGCTCGTATTTATTACAAGCGACTAGGACCTCTACTTTCGAGAATATGATCCTGCGGCGAGGCAATTCCATTTCTTGAAAAGTCCAGGCTCGTTTGTCCAGAGGGTGCTGCGGCTCGAATTTAAGGAATACCGGTGCGAAAGTCATGTTTGCAGTAACATTGCCGTTCCCATCGTTGCTCGGCATGGAAAACTGAAAGTCGAAATGCGAGTATGAGAATTCGCGTACAGGCCGTAGAAACCCTTGGGTATGTGCGGATGCACTCGCTACTGAGATGACCGCTGTCGCATTTTTGTAGATATGTGACATTTTCTTGATCTCTTGTAACTTTTCTTTGTCATCATCCTGTACAATGCATAATGCATCAACCCAGAGATACCGGAATCCAAGCCTTCTGGTGGTTTCGAGAGCATCGCGTATTGTCTGACCGAGTTCGTGTACAGGAATAGCTTCCTGCAAAGTGTTTACATTTGCTTTCAGAGCCACTATTCGCTGAGGAGCACCCCAACAGTAACTGAGGCAAAGGTACCTGACGTCGAGCCCATGGTCAGGAGAAACGGCTACCAATCGCGCTTGCATGTCTGACTTGTTGACATCGCGACCGGGATTGACATCTATGAATCGCAAGGGGAGGAGAGAGGAGGTGCTTGGCTGCTTGCATTCTTCATGTGTGGTTTCACACGTCTTCAGCCATGAGCGGATCTTCAAAAAGACGGCGTCACTGGCGACGTCCGTACCCAAAGGGCGTAGAGGGCTTATTGACGCAGCGGGATCATCTGTTCACTTATGCATGAGACATACGCAGACCTGTCAACACCAAGGAATCGGCATGGCTCACCTTCTTTTGCCATGAGGCACATAGTACCAAGCGAGGTGATACGCTGCGCGCCGAGTTCAAGGTAGGCATTGATGTGTCCAAATTCACCAGCGTGCTCAAAACTTCGTCTGTCCCACCGCAACCATACAGTGTAGGACGGTTCATCAACTTTCTCGGTGACTGAGTCTCTTATCACAACACATAGAGGACACGGCGTGATACTGGATGCTTGGTCGCGTATGTCTTGGAAACGACCGTGTCTGAACCCCGCGAGGACCGAACCCTCGCCATCGAGCTGCTGAATTCCGTTGTATGTTGTCAAATCCCCACAGCGGTCGCATAAATTTTTAACCGAATTCATCATGAAGTGATTATTGTTGATTCTTCTAGCTGGTAACCAGCCCTGGTGATGTGGAGTATTAGGTTATAACGAAAGAAACAGGGCAGACAGAAAGGACAAGACGCTGGAAAGCAGCCGTATCGGATCTTGACTTACCTGAATGTGTAGCGTATACGCAGCTCCCTCGCTATAACTATATCGTCTTGCACACAAACAAATGATAAGTAGTCGGGAAAGAAGTTTCTAGGACTTGAAGTTTTGTCCGAAAATGGAGTGCACCATACCATCTGCGACCTATGGGATATCGTCATGTACCCCTTACCCCGCACGAAATTATAGCGCGATTCTTGATTTAAGTTATTATTGCTGCACCTACGCTATGTTAAACTAATCTAGCAAAGAAATGAGGTAATACAGCACAACGTAGGCTTAAAACTACAGGGTGGACCTAAAAGCTGCTGATAAAGACATATAAGAAGCTGCTTGCTAGCGCTCAAAAGTGATTGTCACTGTCGAATATTTAGGCGTAACGCTAGTTCAGCAACTCTGCTCACAGGATATATTCGTGTAGAATTGGCAAGCAAAAAGGCGGAAGAGAAAAGAACTGAGGCTTCTCGTCGTATTAAGGGACCAGAGTCCGCTACCAGACACCGTTAATTATACTACAATAGCTACATGGAAGACGGTGAGCCGATGCAGTTTGAAAAGCATAATAACGGCGGAAATACCCCCTAGTTACGTGATCAGGATATACTCAAGTACGACTTAAGCGCGGAGGCACTCGATTTCCTGTGCCAAATTTGGTTGACCGCCTCCTGAATGGTGGCGCATGCAGGGGCCCAGCTCGTGATGCAACCCTACACTTTCACCTCCGTCTAACTTGTGGATACTACCTGAGGCAGGCTGAGCTGATTTATGTAGATAAATGGCCGTGTCAAGGCAGACTTAACTTAACACAAGAACTATATCGCCATTGCTGCTAAGGTATAAGTGAAGTGCCGAGCAGATCACGTGATCGCAAAGGCGTGATTCTTGTCTAGCAGCTAACTAAGCGCTCAATAAGTCCAATGCTATTAGTACTCCAGTAAACGAAAATGGACACTTGATACTTCCTGTGAGGGCTAACGATCGGTGTATTGCTATAGGAGACACGCGTCTATCGTACGAGTTACGATTACGTATAAAACGAAGAATCAGAACAGAACCTGGATGTGACTTGGTAGTAGGAAGAAACTAGGTCTACGCTTTGGGTGAAGGTTCCGTAACATAGTACAGTTATTAGTGGGGCCCGCTGGTCATGTGACCTTACACTTCCCGGCGACCCCTATATCACCCCCTACATCTGACATTCAATAAGCATTACAGCATTTGAACACCTATATACCTCTGGAGCCGAACCAAGGGCAGCGTGATCATAGAGAGTACAACAAATTCCAGATAATCATGTAAGCTGATTTTCTTTTCCGGGAATATATTACAGCAACAAAGTGAATAAACATGTGCGCAGTTTTAATATTATATGTAGAACGGACTATATAACCCTGCGATATATAGCTATAAAAGGCGTAAATTTACTTAACTAAAGGACGGCCCCTGTTAAAATTAAACGATTTTAATTAAATATAATAAATAATTAATTAATATATTTTATTATATTATAAAAATTCTTTTGTTTTATATTAAATAAGTATATATAAATAATTTATATTATATAAACTATTATTTTAACTTTTTAAATTTAATATACTTTTTTAAAAAAGTTTATATAAATAAAGCTTTTTATAAAATAAATATTAAAAATAATAAAATTAATTTTAATTATTATAATGTTTAAAAAAAGTATATAATAAGCTAAAATAAAGGTTTTTAAATAATAAATAAAGTATATATAATTATTTTTTTTTTTAATTTTATTTAAAATTATTTAATTTTAAATAGTTTAATTTATTTTTTATAAATAAGTTTTTTAACGCTTTTAAATTTTAATACTTTTTATTATTTAATTTTTTATAAAAGTAATATTTATAAATATTTATAAACTTTAATTAATTAAAAAATTAATTTTATTTATTTTAGCTAAAGGTTTTTATTAGCTTATTAGTAATTATATTGTTTATTAATATATAAACTATTTATAAAATATTTTTTTTAATTTTTTAATAAAGCTAGTAATTATAAATATTTATATAATAAAACTTTATTTATAAAATAATTATTTTTTTATAATAAATTTAATTATTTATTAATTATTATATTAAATAATAATATATTAATTATTTATAATAATTTTTAATTTTATAATAAAATAGTTTATAAATATAACTTTTTTAATAGCTTAAGCTAATATTAATAGTTTAGCTTTAATAATAAAAATAGTTATTATATTTTGTTTATTTATTTATTATTTAATTATTTTTTTAAATAATTTTATTATATATATTTATAAATTTTTTTAATTAAAGGTATTATCTGCGAAAAACGTGTTATTAATAACTTTAAAATTATTATTATTTTTAAATTATAAAATATAATATTAAGTTTAATTAAAATATTTAAATAATTAATTTGTTAATTTATAATATTAAAATTATAAATTTAAAAAAAATTAAATAAATTTAAAAATATTAAAAACTATATTAAGCTAAGTAATTATAAGTACGTATATAATTAATTTTATTTTTTTTAATAAAAATATATTGTTTATTTAATAGTTAATTTTTTATAAAATAATAGTTTTATTATTATTATTAAAATATATAATAAAAATAAAAATAAATTTTTTAGTTTAAAAATTTTTTTTAAATATAAAACTTAAAATAGTTAAATTAATTATTTTTAATAATTTTAAATAATTTTAACTTTTAAAAATTATTAAAAATTATTACTATTAGTTATTTAATAAGTTTATTTAAATTATTTTATAGCTTTTTAAATAAATATTTTTTAGTTTTTTTTATAAGCTATATTAATATTATTTATATAAATAAATATAAACATTTCTTTATATAAATAATAATAAAACTTATATAAAATAATTTTATATTTTATTTTTATAAGGGTTAAAATTAACTTTTTTTATTATAATTAAAATATTTTTTTTAAGCTATATAAAGCTTTATTAAATTTTAAAATAATTTAAAATGTTTTATAGCTAAAAAATATTTTTATATAAATTTTTTTATTAAGTTTTATATTTATAAATATATTAATAATATTATATTATTTTAGTTTAAAATTAAACTTAACTATAATAGCTATAAATATTTTAAAAAGGTTTTCGGTAGAAATTAAAGTATATATAGCTTTTATAATATTTTAAAGCTATTAATTTTTTTAAATTATTAGTTTTACTTTATATTTTAAATAATAGCTATATTTATTAAATTTATATATATATATTTATATATAATTAAATATTAGCTTATTTTAAATAATATTTATATTAATTTTAGTTTATAATTTTATTTTATAATAACTTTATAAATAGTTTTTTTTTATTTATTTAAAACTTTTATTTATAAAGTATTGTTTAAAGTTTTTATAAAATTTAAATAAAAAAAACAGGTTTTTTTAATATAGTTTTTATTTATTTTAAATATGCTTAAAAAGATATTTTTATTTATATATAAAAACTTAAAATTTTATTTTTTTTATTTTTTATATATTTATTAAAATAGTTTAAAAATTATTTTAATAATTTAGTTATTAAAGCTTTATTTATTACTATATTATTTTATATTTTTACAACGTTTAAACGTTTATTTAAAAATATAGCTTTTTAATAGTTTTTATATAATTTAAAGCTAGTATAAAATTAAATATTAAAAATATTTATTAAATTATTAAAGTTTATATAAAATAATTTAGTTTTGTTTAAAGTTTATAATTTAGCTTTAAACTTAATAAAATTTATTATAATATTTTTAATTTATAAATTAAGTTTTTTAATAATAGCTATAAAAAAATACTTAGTTATAAAAACTTAAAAAATAAAAAATATAATAAAAAAAAAACTTTAATATAAAATTAAATAAGCTTTATAGTTTTTTTTAATATAAAATATTTATAAGTTATGTTTATTTTATTTTTTAATATATTTATAATAGCTATATTATTTTTGTTTTTTATAAAATATATATTTTTTATTTTTTAATTTATAATAGTAATTTTAAAAGTATTAAAAAATATTTTTAGTTTAATAACTATAATTTTATTAAAAAAATTATTTTTTAATTTTAAAAAATTATTTTTTAATTTATTAAAATTATTTAAAAAAATAAATTTTTTATAAAAAATAACGTTTTTAATAAATATAATTAAATTAATAAATAATATTTAAACATAATAAATACTAAAAAATTAATATTTAATAAAATAATTTATTTAAATTTTAAAATTAAGTTTTTTAAAATTTTCTTTTTTAATTTTATATTTATAATAAATATATAAGTTTTATAGCTATAAATATATAAATATTATAAATTAAGTTTATAATAAATAATAATAATTTTGTTTTTATTAAGATAATAAATGTAAAATTGTTTATATAAGTTTTTTTATTTATATAATTATTTTAAAACTTAATTTTATAAATATATAATTATTTTTATAATATTAGTTTAAAATTAATACGGACCTATAAAAGGCCCGGTAAACTAAAGGTTTATACGGGCTACTTGCGTAGTATATAGCTTAATAAGCCGTTAAGCTTATTATTTATTAACAGCTGTAATATAAAAGTTTAAATATAAAATATATAAGTTACGCTTATATTTTTTATATTTAACTTTTTTTATTTTTAATATTATAGTTATATTTTTAAAAAATATTTTTTAAATAATACTTTATTATTTTATTATAAAAATTATTAATTTAAAATTTAAAATTTTTATAATATTATTTTTTTAAAAATAAAAAGTTTTAATTCTTTTTTTAATAGTTATGTATTTGTTTTAAAGCGTAAATTTAACTATAAATTTAATTAACAGTAGCTTTAATAACTGTTAAATCCTAATAAATATATTTATTATAATTAAACAAATATAATATAATTAAAATTAATTTTTATTATTTATTTTTATTATTATTTATAAAGGCTTAGTAGTAAAAAAAGCGTTTTTTTACATATTTTACTTTATATTTACTTAACTATATCCTAGTATTACTAGTAAAGATTATTAAGGGTAGTGAGGTAATATTAAGTTTAAATAATATAATATAGATTAAAAGGAGAAAATTAAAGCTAGCAGCGCCGCAAGCGCTAGCTTTAGCCTTGATCCTAGAGGCTATTTAATCTATGGATTACGCCACACTAGCTACGCAGTAGCTGTAGCCGGGTGTACCCCTTTTTCGCAAGGCTACTTACTAGCTTTTTATATTAATTATTTAAAAAATAAATTTAAATACTTAACTATATAATATATAAATATTATAGTTTTTTTTATTAATATTAAATTTAAATATATATTAAAATATATTTATTTTATAAATTATAAAATATTTTTAAATAAAATTTAAAACTATTTAAATAAGCTTTTTAAAATTTTAAATATATTAATATTAAATTATTAAAACAAATAAAAAATAATTTTCGTTTTACGTTATTATTTTACTACGTAATTATTTTGTTTAAAAAAAACTAAACAAATTTAATTATATTATTTTTATAATTAAATTTTTTATTTAATTTATTAGTTATTTTATTTATTATATATTATTATATTTAAATAAAACTTTATAAACAAAAATAACTTTATATTAAAAAACTTAAATATAATTAATTTTTTAAGTTTTAATTATAAACATAATAAAAAATTTAAAACTATATAGTTTAAATAATTTATAAAGTTTAATAGTAATAAAAATATAGTTATATAATTAAAAGCTAAAATTAATAATAATATTAAAATATTAAATAAAAAAATAAAAAATATTAAAAACTTAATAAAAAATATAAATAACTTTATTATAGTTTTTTTTAATTTTTAATAATTAATATATAATATTTTTTTAAATATTTTATTAAATACTGCTTTAAATTAATATACTTTTTATAATATAAACTTAAATATTATTATTATTATTATTTTATTAAATAAAGCTTTATTAAAAACTATAATAACTATTAGCTTATTATAAGCTATAAAAAATAATTATAAAAAACTTGCTATTCTTTATCTACTATATAAGCAAAAATCTATAGCTATAAAGAATTATTCCCAGCTAACAGCTGTTAGCTAGCGTCGGCTATTAACTAGCGTCCTATTAGCTAGCTTTCCTTTAATAAGCTTCTTTTAGTAAGCTTTTTAAAAGCTTACTAATACCCCCCTTATAACAAATAAAAAAATATCCTTATTTTTTCGGACTTTAATAATAAAACAAAAACAAACGTAAGTTTTATATTTTTATCCTATTTTAAAAGCTATAACAATATAAACTAACAGCTAGTAAATATTATTTAATCCTTAATTATTTATAGGTTTTTATAAGCTTTTTTAACTAATTAGTTTAATTATATTAATAATATAATAATTAATAATAAATTAACTTTTTATTATTATTATTTAATTAATATTAAATAATTATTAAAAAATAAAACAGCTAATAAATTAATTACTATTAAATTAATACTAATAAGTTTAAAGTTTATATAATAATTATTAATATTTTTATTTTAATATATTAATTATTTATTATAATATATTTTAATAAATTTTTTTTTAATACGTTTAACCTTTAATTAGTTATTTTATTTATTTTATTATAAAAAATAATTAGTTTAATTAATTTTTATTTTATTTTATATTAAATAAATTATAAAATAATAATTATTTTTTATATTTATTAAAATATTTTATAATTTTTCCTTTTAATTATACTATTATAAATATTTTAAAGTATTTAATATAATAGTTTATATATTTTATTATTAATAAAACTATTATTTATAATATTTTTTATTATATTTTAAATAATGATATTAATTTAGTTAAAAATTATATTATAAATATTTAAAATATATATAAATATTTATTAAAAATTTAAATTAATTATTATTTAAATATTTTATAAGTTTATTAAGTTTTTTAGTTATTAAATTATTATTTTTTATAGTTTTTTAAGCTTTATATAAAATTTTATTTTTATAATATATAGCGTAGCTGCTGTTTTATTATTAAAATTTATAAATTACTTTTTATTTATTACGTATTTAATTATTAATATTAAAACGTTTTTTTAATAAATAATAATAAATTTATTATATGCTTAATATAGCTAGTTATTTTTTATTAAATATATATTAACGCCCTGCTACCCTTTTTTATAGCTATTTTAAAAATATCGCTTTTATTTTTTTATAGTTATTTTAAAGTAAATATAATTAAATATAATATTTAACATTAAATAAAATAACTATTTTAATTATTTTAGCTATATTATATTAACTAGTTATAATATTAATAGCAGTTAAATATTTATTAAATAAAGCTTTATTATTATAATTATTAATATAGTTATAATTATTTTTATAATTATTTAGTTTTATAAACTAGTTATAAAATTTAATTTAGTTTTAAAAAAAGTTTATTTTTTATATTAAAAACCAGTATAAGTATTATAACTAGTAAAGTTTTAATATAAAATATATTATTTTTATTAATTTATTTTTTTTAATACTATAAAATAAATTTTGTTATTAAATCTACGAATATTTAAAATATATTTACTACGTTTATAGTTGTTTTTATTTTATTTAAAAATATTTTATAGCTATTTTCCAAGTTTTTAATAATATAAATAACTTTTTAAAATTTTAGTTTTATTTTATAAATATAAATATTAGCTATATTAAACTATTATTTTTTTACTTTTTATTAAATAGCTATTATTAATTAAGTTTTAGTTTTTATTTAAAGTTTAATATTTAAAAGTTTATTTATTAGTTTTATACGAGCTAAATAGCTTATAATTTTTTAAAAGTTTATTTATAATTAAAATAATATTATAGCTAAAAAAGTTTTTTAAAATCTTTTTAAGTAAATAATTCCTTATAACAGTTATTTATTTATAGCTAGTTTATTAAATTTAAACAGTTTTTATTGTTTAAAAGCTTTAATATTTATAATAAAAAAATAATCCGGTATTTTATATATTATACTTTTAAAAATATATTATTTAACTTTAATATTTTATATTTTATTTAAATTAATATTTTTTTTAAAACTAAAAAATAAAAATCCTAGGTTTAAAAATAATTATTTATTTATTATATTATTTATTTTATTTAATCTTATAGTTAAAATTATTAATATAATTTTTACTAAAACTTTTTATTTTTTATTTATTATTATTATATAAATTATATATTTAATATATTTATTTATTTATTAAATAAATATTTAATGAATTTATTAAAAAATTATTATTTTATAGTTTATTATAAAATAATTAATAAGTAAGCAGTTATAAGATTATTATTATAAAAAAAAGCTAAAAATAAAATATAAAAATAGTATAAATTTATTTTAAATAATAAAAAACTTTTATTTTTTAATTAAATATTTATATTTATTTAATTAAATAAATTATTTATTTATATTTTAATATAATATATATTTTAATTATTCTTTATTTATATATTTATTTTAATTAAATTTATATATTAATTATTAATATTATATATATTAGTTTTTATTTATTAGCTTTATTTTTTATAAATATATTTATTTTTTAATTAATTTTTATTAGCTTAACCTTTAATTTATTTTTATTAATTTATTTTATTAGTTATATTTATATACTAGTTTTTTAACGTTTTATATAAATATTTTTTAAAAATACTATTAATTATAAACTAAAAAAAATCCTTTTTAATAAACCAAGTATTTCAGCTAAAATTTTTTTTTATTTA
The DNA here is from genome assembly GCA_025201785.1 of Xylaria longipes. Taxonomy (NCBI): domain Eukaryota; kingdom Fungi; phylum Ascomycota; class Sordariomycetes; order Xylariales; family Xylariaceae; genus Xylaria; species Xylaria longipes. Next base: position 24,679 of record MU619964.1, read on the forward strand.
TTTATTTACTGTTTAATAAAATATTTAATTTTATAAAATTTTTATTTATTATTGTTTTTATTTATATATATTTATTTTAGTTTTAGTTATTTTTTATAATATAAATTTTTTATTTTAAAAACTAAATAAAATTAAATAATAAATATAATTTTATATATTTTTTAATATTAAAAAAAGATTTAGCTTATAAACTAAGTTTTTAATCCGTTAAATAATTATTAATAGCTTAACTTTTTATTAAAATTATTTTTTTTAAAAATATTTTAATAAATAATATTTTTTATATAGCTTTAAATATATTTTATTTTTTATGTTATATTTAACTAATTAGTATAATTTATTATATTAAAGTTTTATTTTTATAATAATAAAATTAATAACTATTTTAGTTTTTTTTTAATATATTTTATAAACAGCTTTATAGTTTATAGCTATTTAAAAAACTTAAATTATTAATAAAAAAATTATAAGTTTAAAACCTAGTATTATTTTTTTTAAAAACTATTTAATAAATTTTTATTTTAAATTATTAAATATATTTTATAATTAAATATATATTATAATAAAATTATTATTATTATTTATAAAATATTAAAATTAAAATAATAATATTAAATAATAATTTTTATGTTTTAAAATTTTTTTTTTAACTAATTATTTATTTATAAATAATATATAGCGAAATATTATAGCTAAGTTTTTATTATAAAAAATAATATTATTTAAAAATTAAATAAAAACTTAGTATTTTTATCCGTAATAATTATTTTAAAAATACTTTAATTTATAAATAAAAGTATTTTAGTTATTATTTTAGCTTAGTTTTTTATAATATATTATATATTTTTTAAAATTAATAATATTTTTTTATTATATTTATAAATAATAATAAAAAATATATTATATTTATTAAAACTTTTTAATTTTTATAAAATATTTTATATTAAAATAATTAATATATTAATTATAAAATTTATTATTATTATATAAAAAAATAATAATAATATATTTATTAATATTAATTTATTAAATATTTTTTATTTATTTATTTTATTATTAAAACAGTTAAAATAATAATTAAAATATTTTTAAACTTATTTTATTAAATTTTATATTATAAACTTGTTTAGTTTTTATATTATTTATTTAATATTAAAATAATATTTTTTATTATATATTATATAAAAAACTTTATTTAAATAAAATTTTAATATAATTAAATTTTCTTTTTTTTTAATAAAATATAATATAATAATTTATTATAATCTAGCTTAAAATAATATTTTTTTAACTTTTTTAGTTTAATAATTATTTTTTTTAGTTTTTTATTTTTTAAATAGTTATTAATTAATTAGTTTTTAAAATTTTTATTTATTTATATTATATTTATTATATATATAAATATTTTATTAATATTATTTAATTTAAATTTAATATTATTTATAGCTTTTTATTAGTTTTTTTTATTTTTTATTATTAATAATTTAAATAAAATATTTAATATACAATTAACTTATTTAAAAATATATTTTATATTTAATTAATATTAGTTTAAATAAATTAAAATAATTATTAGTTTTAAATTTATTTTTATAATATTTATAGTTATTAAGTTTTTTTATATATATATAGTTTTTATAATATAATAGTTTATTAATATAAAAATATTTATTTTATAAAATTATAGCTATAAATATAGTTAGCGGTATATTTATATTAAGTAAAATATTTTTGTTTTTATAACTTAATAAGTTTTTTTTTTTTTTATTAATATTTTATTTAAAAATAATATTAATTATATTTAATTAATTAAAATTAATTCTTTATTTTATAAATTAAATAAATAAAAAACTATTAGCTTATATTTTTATTTTATTAATATATTAATTTTAAAAATTACTTATTTAATATAATTTTAATATATTAAGTATAACCTTTATATAAAATTATATTATAAAATAATAAAGTTTTTTTTTTTATTATTTATTAGTTTAAACTTTTAATAAAAAAATTCTTTTTTTTTAATTATTATACTTTTAGTTAATATTTAATCTATTATATAGCTTTTGTTAAATATATTTATTTTTTATTTTTAAAAAAAAAGAATTTTTTGTTAAAATTATAATATATATTTTTTTAGCTATATAGTTATTTTTATATATGTTTTTAGTTTTTTAAATATTTTAAAAAATTTTATTTTTTATATAGTTTTAATATAGTTTTTTATAATATATATTTTTTATTTATTTATTTATAATTTAAATAAGTTAACTAATAAATATTTATAACATAACTTTTTAAAAAATAATATTAATTTAATATTTTAAAACTTTTAAAGTATAAATATTAAATATTTAAAATATTGCTTTTTTAATTCGTTATAAATTATAATATTATTTATATATATATAATAAAAAAATTAAAGATTTTTTAATTAAAAGTTTATAAAATATTATTTAAATATTAAATTATTTTTAAATTTTATTAATATTAAATTAAATACTTTTAGTTTTTATAATAATATAATAATTATTTTATTTTTAGATTTAAAATAAACTAATAATTAATAAAAAAATAAAACTATATTAAAAACTATTAAAATTATTTTTTTTTAAATATTTATAATAATATTTTTTTATATAAATATTAGTTATATATCCAGGATTATTAAAATGTTTAAAGCTTATAAGTTTATTATAACTTTTTTTTTTTTTTTTTTTTATATTATTTTTTATGTTATAAAAATTATA
>MU619965.1:0-26885 GCA_025201785.1 Xylaria longipes
ATATTAATTATTTTAAACTTGTTTAGTTTTATATTTATTTTAATTTTAAATATTTTTATATAAACTTAAATTTATTAAATTTAAATTAATAATTAATATAAAAAATAAACTAGTTATTTAATAAAGTAAACTAAGGTAAAATAACAGGATATAAAATTTAAGAAGTAGGTTATATATATTGCTAGTAAAACTAGCAATATATATAAACTACTAATTATATATAACAGCTGTTGCTAAATAGCTACCCCGCGAAGCAGGGTAGGTATTAATAATAGTAGCTTATTAGGATAAACCCCTTAAAAGTCCTTATTAAAATACCGGGCGTATAAAAAACTTTGTTAACTTTAGTAAAAAAAAAACTAATATATAAATAAATTAATTTAATAAATATATTTAAATATCAGCAATTATTTTTTTTATTACTATATTTTTTATATTTTTTATTTTTATTTTTTTTATATTATTTATTATAAATTTAAAAAACTTCTTAATATTTGTTTTTTTAGCTTTTTTATTTTTTATTTTTTTTACTATAGCTTTAAAAGCTTTTTTAAAAAAGCCTGTATTTAGCTTTTAAAACCGAGCGTTTTATTTAATTAATATTATTTCCCCCGATTTTTTAAGTTATATAAGTACTTCGGGCTTTATAAACTTTATAAGCGCTATAAGCTATATAAATAATATAATTAAGTTAAGAATAAATATAAAAACCGGGGCCAGGTTTTTATAAGGTTTTTTTTAATACTAAAAAGCGTTAATAATTATAGGTTCTTTTTACGCTTTTTATTATTTATTAATAATTATAAGTTCTTTTTATTATTTTTATTATTTATTAACAGCTATAAGTTTTTACTATTATTTTTATTGTTTAGTTTTAGTTTTTTTTAGCAAAATTTTAAAACAAAGACTATATTTTGCTTAATATTTAATAACTAAGTTTTATAAATATTAAAAGTTATGTTTAAATTATTAATAATTATATTAATAATTTTATTTTTTTTATTTAATAAAATAATTAAACTTATTTTTTTTATAATTAAAACAATATTATAAAATTATTTCAATTTTATAAATATTTCTTTTAATATTATTTTTTAAATTTAAATATTAATTAGTTTTAACTAGACTAAGTAGTAGTATAAATTAATAAAAAAAATCTTTATTATTTTTTACTGGTTATAATTAAATAATAAAAATAATTAAATAAATTTAATAATATAAAAAAAAATTTAATTTATAAATAAAATTTTTAATTTTTTGTTTAACTGTTTATAAGCTAGCATATTATTATAAATATTTTTTATACAGCTTATTAAATAAATAATATTTATTATAAAAATATAAAAAAACTTTATTTTTAAATAAAAATTTTAAAGCTTAATATTTGTTATTAAATTATTTTTTAAATTATACTGCTATAAAATTTATAACTAACTTAATATTTTATTATAAATATCCCCTTAAAACTTATACTTTTTTAAAAATATAATTATTTATTTAATTTAAAAATATATTAAAAAAACTAAATAATTTAAATTTAAATAACTATTTATATAAAATAAATTATATAGCTTATAATTATATAATATTAAAGTTTTATTATAAAAAAAAAGCTAAATTAACTTAGTTAAATTCAAGGTTATAATAATTATAAAAATAAATTATAATTTTAACTATTTAATTTTTTTGTTCGGACAAGCTATTTTTTAAAAAATAATATATAATAGTTATTAATAGTTTAATATTTAAAGCTTTTTATATATTTTTTTAAAAATTTAATATAAACTTATAATTATAATTTAAAATTATATTTTTAAAAATACCTTAATTATTTAATAAAAGTTGTTTAGTAAATATAATAGCTTAATTTTTAACTATATAATATTTATTATTAAAAATTAATAATATACGCTTAAATATATAATATAACATTATTATTATATAATTATAAATATTATAATATATTTAATTTTTTAGCTATTAAAAAATTTTAAATAATTTTATATAAAGTAAAACAAGTATAAAATTAATAATAATTATTTATATTAATAAAGTGTTTTTAAAATAAATTAAACAAAGATTATTTATTAGCTTTAATTAATTAATTATATTAATATTATATTTTAAGTAATAATTAGCGTATTTTTTAACTAATTAAAATTTATAATAAATAAAATAAAGTTTAAGGTTTTTTATTATACGCTTTAGCTTAACATAATATTTTTTATTATATACTATATATATTATTTGTTTAATTATTTTGTATAGTATATAAAGTTGTTTAATCTTTATATATATATTATAAATTAGCCTGTTTATAATATAAAAAAAATAGCCGGGTTTAAAAAAAATAATAACGTTTTTATAGCTTTAAATATATAGCTTATTAATATAAAGCTTATTAAAAATTTTATTATATTAATAATTTATTTTATAAACTAACTAAAAATTATACTTTTAATTATTGTTTATAATTATTTTAGCCGTATATTTAACCATGTTTTATATTAAATTTAATATAGCTAGTTTATTAAATCGTTTAAATTTATTAAATTTATTACTAGTGTTTTATATTATAATAAGTTTATTAAATATATTAAAAACGTAATTTAAATAGCCTAGTAAATAATAAACTTAATAACTATATTAAAATAAATAAATAAATAAATTTATTAAACAAATATTAACGCGGTTAATAATAAATATATTTAAAAATATTTAATTTAAAATATTTTTTATAAATAAATAATTTATAAAAATAATTATGTTATATTTATTAAAATATATTATAATATAAAGCTTTTTTATAGCTTATATTAAACACGTAACTTTTAACTTAGAAAATTTATACTTAATTTTAGCCTACGAAAAACAACAACTTAAATATATTATAAGCTTAATTTAATACGCGGAAATTAAATCGTTTATATACTTAAAACCTTTTTTTATATAAAATAATATAACTTTAAAACCTTGCTTGTAAAAACCGTTTATTTATAAATATAAAATATAATTAAAATTATAATAATATAAAGTTATTTTTAAATAAATAACGTTTTATACTATATAAAAAAAAGCTAATTTAGCTAGTATTAGTTTATAGTTTATTGTTTGAATATAATATTTATAATAACCCGGGTTACTGTTAATAACTTTACTTTTTTTTTAACCTTTAATAAATAGTATAATTTTTTACTACTATAGTAGTTCTGCTAATTAAGCGTAATAAAATATAAAAGTATATAAAAAACTGCTAGCGTTAAAATATTATTTAAAAGCTTATAAACTTTTAAAAAAGGCTAACTATTAAAATATTTATATATAATCTTTAATATTAAATAAATTTAATATATTAATATAAAATTTAAAAAATTTTATAAATAAATATTTAATAAAAAACTTTTTTAATAATATAACAATATTTTTTATTTAAAATAGCCCGAAAATAATATATAAATATTATATATATTTTTTAAATATATTAAAAAAAATAATAATATTATTAATAAAGTATTAGTAGTATTAAAAATATAAACAAAATAACTTGTTTATATATTATTAAATATAACTTAAAAAATTATAATAGCTTATAAACATAATATTTAATTTTTTTATTTTTTACGGATTAATTATTATAAACCGGTCTTTATAATTAAAATAAATTTTAAATTAATAAAAAAACTTAGTAGCGTTTATATAAATAATATACTATTTATTACGAAAACTATTAATTATTTTATTTTATAATAAAAAAAAATAACTATTAAAAACTACAACTTTATTAAACTAATAAAAATCTATAACTATTTAATTTTTATTAATTTTATATACTTTCCGCTATATAATAAAAACAAAATATATAAAAAACATCGCCTCGTCTATTTATTTTATATAGCTTATATTATAAAATCTATTATAAATATTATTAAACATTTATATATTTTATCGGCTAAAAAAATACGCTTTTATATTAAGCTTAATTTTTTATTAGTTATTAATAAAAAAAATCTTAAACTATTAATTTTTAAATATATTAATTTTATTTTTATTAATTTAAATATTATAAACTTTAATTATTTTAATAAACTTAGCTGTTTTGCTTGTTTTTTTAACGTAAATATAAATACTATTTTTTATTATATTTTTAAAAACATTAACTGATTTTTTAATACTAAATATAATATAATTATTTAAAATTTTAAGCTTTAATAGCTTAATTAAAAATATAATATATAGCTTGTTAAAAAGTAAAATATTAATAATTATATTAAATATTATTATAAAGGTATATTCACGGTTTTATATAGTAGATTCTAAATTTATATATTAATTATAAGCTAAAGAAAAAAAATAGCCTCGGGGGCTTTAATCTCCAGCAGTAAGCTATTTAAATAATTTATAAATAAGTATATATGTAGGTAAGCTACAGCACTAGCTACAACTTAGCTATATATACTACACTTATATATACAGGCTAACTATTTACTATTAAAGCTGCTAGCCGTAACTACCCCCCTAGCTCTTTTTATTATAGCAAATTAAATATAAAACGTTAATAAACTATTATTATATAAAAAGCTTAATTATTATAATTTTTATTTTTAAAGCGTACGTAATTTTTATAAAACAACAAACTATAAACCTTTATTTTATACGTAGCAAAGCTATATTTTTTATAATAATAGTTATTTTAACGCTTTTACCTTTTTTTATATATAAAATTAAATATTATTTAGCCCTTTAATATTTAAATAAATATAATATTAAAAAAATCGGCCGGGTTAACGTTTATAAACTTTTTTAAAGCTAATTTAATAAATATAATATTATTAATTTTAATTTCGTTTAAGTTTATAAGCGTAATATTTTTAAAATAACTAGTTTAGCTATAATTTTAACTATTTAATTTATATTTTTATTTAAAACTATTTTTAAAATAAAATAAAAAACTAATAAAAATATTGTATTTATTAAAAAGCGCTTTATAATTGTTAATTTTAGCTTATAATTTATTAAAAATAGCCGCGTATAAATTTTAAATATAAAAAATATTAAATTATACAAAAATACCTATATCCTAGCTATTTTTCTTTTAAATTATAAAAAATATATATATTGTATTATTGTTTTTTATTTTTATTAATTTAAATTTATACAACGCTTTTATAACTTTATTAAAATCGTTATAAATTTAATTAAATATTAATATAATTATAATAAAATCTTATTTATTAGGTTTTATATATATAAAAACAGGTCTTATAATTTATTAAACTTTTTATTTAAGTTTTTTATATATATAAATAAATTTAGCTTTATTTAAACCGATTATATTACTATTAATATATAATTTACTTTTAAATAAAAATAGCTATATATTAAATTTAGCTAAGCTAAATAAAAAAAAAAAATTAAATAAAATAAAATAAAGTTTTTATATAAAAACAGCAGTAATACAGCTATTTAAAATAGCTTAAAGCTAAGCGATTTTATTTATATAATCTTAGCAGATTAAAATAATTTTAGCTATAAATTAATTTAAAAAACTATTTTTAATATTTTAAATAACTATTTAAATAAAATCTTAAATATATTAAATAATAAACCTAGCTTATAATTAAACTATTAAAAAAAATATAACTATAAATTAAAATAAAATAATTTTTAGTATAAAATTAAATATATTATACTTTAAAGTATAAAAGCAAAAATAATAAATTAGAATTAAAAACGGGTAAAAAACCGTAAAAAAATATTTAAATAAAAAATCGGCTAAACTATTTATAAAATTTAAAAAAATATACTTATAAGTTTAAAATATATATAATTTATATAAAAAATATATTATAAAATACTTTTAAAAAAGAAATAAATAAACTAATTAAAAAATTAAATATAAACAAAAAGCTATAAAAGCTTTAAAATAAAAAATAAAAATAGCTATAAAAAATAGCTATTATATAAACTTTTATAAAAATATTTATAAGCTTTTAAAAACTATAATTAATTATTTTATATAAAAATATATAAATAAATTAGCTTTAAATATTTTACTTTATTAATAAAAATTATCTGATAAAAAAAAATATAATAAGTTAATTATTAATAACGTTAAAAAAGCTTATAATTATTATAGAAATATATTCGCGGTTTTATATAATAAATTTTAAATTTATATATTAATTATAAGCTAAAAAAAAAAAATAACCTCGGGGGCTTTAATCTCCAGCAATAAACTATTTAAATAATTTATAAATAAATATATATATAAATAAGCCACAGCACTAGCCACAACCTAGCCATATATACTATACTTATATATACGGGCTAACTATTTACCATTAAAGCTGCTAGCCGTAACTAATATTATATTAATAAAAAAAATACTTGTTAAATATACGCTAGTAGTTAAAAATATAAATATATATATTTTTATAAAAGTTATTAAGGTTAAGTTTATTAATTTATTTATATATACTAATAACTTATTATTAAACATTATATTAGTTATAGTTATTATAATTATAAATAATATATTAAACTTAATATTAATAATAATTATTAAATTTATAGTAGCTAAAGAACTTGATTTTATTATATTAATTATAAAAGTAGTAAATATAACAGTAGTAACTATAAAAGTTTTTATAGCTAACTTTTAAAAACTTATATAACTTTTATTATTATTATTTTTTTAAATTTAACCTAGTTTAATATTTTTATAAATTTTAACTAGTATTTTTATTATATTTATAATTAATATAACTTTTAACATTTTTATATTTATTATTATATATATAATAGTTTTATAAATTATTATAAAATAAAAACTACGGTTAGTTAGTAAAAGTTTATAATTAACTTATATGTAAGCTTTTTTTCTACTTTTAATTATAACGTTATATATATTTATTATTTTACGTACATACTTACAGCTACGAACTAGTACTTTAAATATAATTATAAAATTATTAAATCTATAAAAAGTAATTATACTATTAAAATAGTTAATAATTGTTTTATATAAATATAAAAAATTATTTTTAATAAATATACCCAGCTATAACTTTTTGTTTATAACTTACTTTTTTTTTTTATATTTAATAATTTTAAGTTTATTTTATTTGTTTATACTTTATATATAAAACTTAAACTTAGCTTATTTATTAAAAATAATATAAATATTTTTAACTATTATAATAATATTCTTTTTATTTTTTATTAAATATTTAAATATATTTAAATAATTTTAATTATTATAATATTAAGATTAACTACTTACAAGGCTACTTATATATAAAGATGTATATATAATACTAATAATTAAACAGTGGCTTAATTGCCCCTATAGCCCGATTAAATAAATAGTATACGTTTATAAAATTCTTTACTTACAGGAAAATTCTACGTATAAAAGCTTCCCTTTTATATATTTAGCTAGTTAGTTAAATAAATTAATATAAAAAGCTATTTATTTTACCCCTTTTTAAACATATAATATTATACCCTTTTAGCTACTTAATATTAATTAATATTCTTAGCTAAAAAATATAAATTAATAAAAATAAAAACAAAATTCTAACCTTAATTATACTTTAATAAAGTTCTTTATATAAATTAAACATTTTATATTATACTCTAGTTCTTTTAATAATAAGCTAATAAAAAAAAAAATTTAATTATTTTTATATACTTCAGCTCAGCCTTTATATAAAAGTTTAATTAATAGCGCGTAATTATACTATTTTTTAATTATTATTATATAAACTATATAAAAGTTTACTTTATAATTAATCTTTTATACTTATAATTATATCAAATAATAGCTAATTATATAAAAGCTATTAAAAATAAATATATAAAAACATTTAAAACTTTAAAAAATAACTCTAAATATTTTTAATAAATATTTTATATAAATTTATAGCAAAAAAAATCGCTAAATATACTAGCATTTTTTTAACTTTTATATAAAAAATTATTAACTTTTAAATATATAATAATACTTTATATAACCTTTATATAATAAATAAAAAAAAAATTAATATATAAGCAGCGTATTTATATATTAAATATAGCTAATTAAAGTATAAACTAAAAAATTTATAAAAAATATTAATAAATAATTTCGAACTTATTAAACTATAAATATTATAATTTATTAATAATAAAATTATTAATAAAATTTATAATATATTTTATATAAAAAATATATTAAATTAAAAACTAATTATATAATTAAAAAAAAACTATATTATATAACTTGCTTAAAATAAATTTATTTTATTATACTAACTTTAAATCTTTATATAATAACTTTAAATATTATTTATATTTTTTATTTTAAGTTAATAATTTTTTAACTAAAACTTTTTTATATAATAAAATAACTTTATAATACTAACCTTTAAAACAAAGGTATAATTATAAAAAAACCCTTATATATAAAATTAAAAAAGATTTTTAATTTAAAATAATATACTACTATATAACAATAAATAATTAAAAATATATTTTTAAAAAATATTTTTATTTATTAAATACTATTTATTATTAATATTAATTTATAACCTAGCTATATAATTTAAAAATATACTATATTTTTAACATATAAAAAAATACTTAGTTTTTTAATATTCTTTATAAACCTTAAAACAACTAATATTTTATATAATATTAAATATAAAAACCTTTATATCTTAAATTTAAATTTTACCTACGTATAATATATAAAACGGAATTATTTTATTAACAAAATATTAAATATTTTTTAAAATTTAGCAAAAAAAAAAAAACTACTTTAAAAAATTATATAATTTATTTTATAATAAAGTATAATAATTTATTAATTTTTATTAAAAGCTAAAAATTATAAAAAACTAGTTTTATATAATATTTTTTATTATTTTAACTAATTATACAAAAAACTATTATATATATTATATTAGTCCTAATTATATATAAAAAAAAACATATAATACTATAAATCTATATTTTAATATAGTTATAAACTATAACTAGTATTAAATAAATTAAACTAATATTATTTTTATATAAATATATAAATAAAAAAAAAACTTTTTTTTATACAAAATATTAAAAGTTATAATTAATAAACTTTTTAAAACATAAAAAATACTCGGGGTAAAGTATTTAAAAAAAATATACTTTAATATAATTATTATATAAACATATAAAAATATACTAAAATTTAAAAAAATATTTATTTTTTAAAAACCTATATATAAAAGCTTTTTTTTTAACTTTTAATTATACCTATAAATTAAAAACAACTTTTTAAACAAATATTTTATATAAAAAATAAAAAATACCTATTATACAAACTAATAATATAACTAAATAAAATATTACTTTATATAATATAAAAACGTTAAACAATACTTTTATTATTTATAAAAATAATACCCCAGCTAAAACTGTACGAAAAATTTTAAAAACTATATAAATAATTTTTAAAAAAATCCCTGTATAAATAAATAATATTTTATTTATTAAAAAAAAAAATATTAGTTAACAAACTATACTCTTTATAAAAAAGCTTATATAAAAAGTTAATATTTTAATATATATAAAATAATATTTTATAATAAACTAATACTAAAAAAATTTTTTACTTATTTTACTAAGTATAAAAATTATTTAAATATATATAAAAAAAAAAAAAAAAAAAAATTTTAATATAAATAATAAAAACGTTATATAATATTTTATAAATAATATATTTATATATTATATAACTTAATAAAATATTTAAACAATAATAATAAACTAACTTTTTAATTAATTTATATTTAATAATTAATACTATATAAAATATTAAAATATTATTTAAAATATTAATATTTTAAAATTTTTAACTATAAAAAAACTTTAAATAAAAATATATATATAAAAAAACCTTAATATAAAAATTATTTAAAAGTTTAAAATAGCTAAAATTAGTTTTAAAAAAAGCTGTATAATAACTTTAGTTAATATTATAAAAGTTAATAATAAAATTAATTATATAATATTTTATATATTAAATACCTTTATTTTATTTTTATTTTTATTAATAAATATAAACTATTTAAAAGCTTATTTTAATAATATAAAAAATATTATTATATAAAAAAATAAAAAAACTATTTTTATTATATATAAATAAAATTATTTATTTTTTAATATTTTTTTATATAAAGCAGCTAGCTACTTTATTAAAATTAAACTATAATATTTATATAAACGTTTTAAATACTTTTATATAAAAAAACTATATAAAATATTAACTAAAACAAAATATAAAATTAAATAATTAATTTTAAAAAAAATTTAAAAGTTTTATTATTATTATTAAATATATAACAAAACATTACGTTGTTTTAAATTTATTATTAAAAATAACTATAAATTTAATTATAAAATAATTATAAATATTATATAAATAAATAATTAAAATATATTATATATAATTAATATTATAATATTATTTTAAACAACTATTTTTTTAAAATTTATATTTATATAAAATATATAAAAAATATTATATAAATATTAAATTAACGTTTACTAAAAACTTTTAAATAATATTATATATAACTTAAAAATAAATTTTTTATTAAACAAATTCTAAAAATATATAAATATAATAAACATATAATACCGCGAAATATTTATTAAAATATATTAAATAATTAAAAAAATTAAACAAATATATAAACTATTAAAATAAATATATAATATTTTTTAAAAAAAAATTAATATATAAATAAATAATAAATTAATCTTATAAATAGTAGTTAAAGTATTAAATAATATAGCTAAACTAAATAGTTTTATATTAACTTTTTTTATTTTCGGAGCATATTTACGTATTAATAAAAACATTTTTTTTTTTTTAACCTTTATATAAAAAACAGCAGCTGTTTAAAATATAATAAAAATACTACATAAAAACTATATAAAAATTAAAGTTAACTATATAATTAAAAAACAAAATAAACTATTATTATATAATATATTTATATTTTTTATTTAAAATAAAGTTTTAGTATAAAAAAAAAAAAAAAAAAGAAAAAGCTTATATAAAATTAAAACAATTAAAAAATTAAATATTATTATTAATTAATTAATAAACTAATACGCTTTTATTATATATAAATTAAACCATACTATTATATAAAAAATACTTAAACTAAAAAAATAAAAAACAATAATATATAATAAATATAACTAATAATAATATAAAAAAAATATAGCCGGTTAAAAAAAAAACCTGCTATATATTTATTATATAATATTAAAATACTATAAATATTCTTAACTTTAAAAAAACAACAAGCTTTTAATTTAACAACTAAATTATATATAAATAAAATTATTATAACTTTTAAAAAACTATTTAAAAAATTAAATATAATAAAAATTAATAAACTTATTATATAAAATATTTTTAAATTTATTATATATAACTTAAATATTTATAAAAAAAAATATATATTTAAATCTTGTTTTATATAAAAAATAAAAAATAAAAATATTAAACTATATAAAAAATTAAAACTAATTATATAAAAGTATAATAACGTTAAAAAAAATATAATTTTTATTTAATTATTAATAATTTAATAAATAAACTAATAGCTAATTTTAACTTTAAAATCTAGCTTTATATAAAACTTTAAAATATTATATAAGCTTAAAAATATTACTTAAATTTATATTTAATTAAAAAATAAACTATTATATAATATTTATATTTAATTATTTTTAAAGTTAAAAAATAAATATTTTTTAAAAATTATTTTATAAATTATATAACTATTATATAACTTAACAAAATCTAAGCTATACTAGTTTAAAACTTATTATTAATATTATTAAAAAAAACTTAAAATATAAATATTTATATATAATTTATATTTATTATTAATATATAATAAACTAAATATTTTTAAAATAATTAAAATATAAATAAATAATATTTTAAGTTTTATTACTTTAAAATTTTTAATATAAAAAAAAAAAAAACTTTAATAAATAAAGCTTTATATAAAATTTAAAAAAACTTTATTTTTTAACTACTTAATTAAGTTTAATAATAAGAAAATTTTTATATATAAATATAATATTATAATAACTTAAAAAAGCTAAGCTAAAAATTTAGTTAAAATTAACCCTTGTATAAAAAGCTTTACTTAAGCTTATATTTTTTAATAAGCTTAAAAAGTATATATTAATAGTATATATTAATTAAAAATAACATATAACTTTATTATTATAGCTTAAATAACTAAATTATAATTAAATAATATTAAAGCGTTAAATAAATAAATTAAATAATAAAAAAATAACTTGTTTTAAAACTTTATATTTATTTTTTTTTAACTTTTATTATATAAAATTATTTATTTTTATAAATAAATTATTTATAAATAATATAAATATAACTTTATAGCTTAAATTTATTATTATATTAATAATTAAAACTTATATAAAAAATTTAATAAATTTAAACTTTAAAATTAAAAATAATATTATATATTAAAATTTAAACAAATATAAACAAATTATTTATAATATTTTAGCTAATAAATTATATAGTATAATAAACGGTTTTAATAATATTATTACCTTTTATATAACCTTTTAAAAAATTATAAAAACGTTTAACCTGTTTTTAATACTTATTATTTTATACTTAAACTTTAAATTATTATATAATTATTTAATAAAACTAAAAATAATATAAAAAAAAAATAATAATTAATATTATATTTTTTTAAAAATTATATAAAAAAAAAAAAATTTTTTAAAATATAATAAATTAATAATAAAAATAACCTAGCGGATATATTTATAAAATATATATTAAATTAAATATTTAAAACTTTAGTTTTTATTAATAAATTATTTATATAGGTTAAAATATTTATTAAAAAACTATAAAAAAAAATATATTATATATAAATATTAAAAAAAATAAAAAAATAAAAAATAATAAAAAATATTTTATTTATATTTTAAAAAGCTAAAATATACAACTATTTTTTTTTTTTTTTTTTTAAATAAAAAACCTCTCTTTTTTTTTTTTAACTATATTAAAAATACTAAGCTTTATATAATTGTTAAATATAAGCTTTATATATATTTTTTTAAAATTTAAAAACCTAATAACAATTTATAAATAATAATTTAATATAATATTAGTAGCTATTTTATAAACTGTTTATATATA
This sequence comes from Xylaria longipes, assembly GCA_025201785.1. Classification (NCBI taxonomy): domain Eukaryota; kingdom Fungi; phylum Ascomycota; class Sordariomycetes; order Xylariales; family Xylariaceae; genus Xylaria; species Xylaria longipes. The sequence goes on from MU619965.1 coordinate 13,238, forward strand.
GCAAAATAATTATCTCTTAGTTTTAAACTAAAATAACCTAAAAATATTTTTTATAATAAATAAATTTCGTTTAAATATTAACAAAGTTATTAATATTTAATATTTTAAATAAAATATTATATAATAAAATAATATAAATAATAACTTTTTTAATTTATTATATAATAAAATATATTAGTTTAAAAATATATAATAAATTATTTATATAAAAAAAAAAATAAAATATATATATATATTTATATAAAAAATTTATATAAATTTTTAATAAACCTAACTATTAGTTAAAAAACTATAAACTTTTATATAACTATTATTTTTTAAATAAAAAAAGTTCTAAAATTATAATATACTACTTAAAACAAGCAGCAAAAGGCGTAAATAAACAGGAGTAGCAGCAGAGGCAATAGCAGCTATTTTATTATTATTATTAATATTACTGCTATTATTTAATAGTTTTATTATTAATATAATATTTAAAACAATAAAAAAACTTTATATACAAAAATAATAATAGTAGCGGCAAAAATAGTACTACTACTACTACTTTTATTATTATTATTATTACTATTATATAATAACTATTATTTTTTAATTAATATAACCCTAGAATAATAGCTAAAGTATATGTATAACGGATATATATATATATATATATATATATATATATATATATTTGTATTCGCGAGCTTAAGAAAAAAAAAAAAAAAAAAAAAAAAAAAAACAACAGAAAATAATCTATTTTTAAATACAAAAGCTAAAAACGTACGCCTTATTTAATTTAAAGCAAATACTTTTAAACAATAAAAAAAAACAATTATATATAAAAAAAAACTATATACTAGCTTTTTTTATATAATAAATACTATACTATTATATAACTTTTATATAATAAATAAAAAATACCTTTTTTATAAACTAATAGTTTAATTTATTAATATTTAATTTTTTTAGCTATAAATTAGCCGTACGTTATAGTTTATACCTTTTTTTTTTTATTTAGATTTTTAAATTATTTAATAATTATATAGAAATATGTTATAGTTAAAAAAAAAAAAAACTAGTATTATAATATTAAAATTAACTACTTATAAAGCTACCTATATATAAAAATATATATATAACACTAATAATTAAGCAGTAGCTTAATTACCCCTATAGCCCGATTAAGCAAGTAATATACATCTATAAAATTCTTTACCTACAAGAAAATTTTACGTACAAAAGCTTCCCCTTTATACACTTAGCTAGTTAATTAAATAAATTAATATAAAAAGCTATTTATTTCACCCCTTTTTAAACATATAATATTATACCCTTTTAACCACCTAATATTAATTAATAATTATTTTTTTTATATTAAAATTAACGTAAACTTTTATATTAAACTTAGTTAATATTACTTAAGCTTTAAATTAAAAATATATATAGTTTAAATATAATGTTTTATTATATTTATTAATATTTAAAACTTTTTTAATAAAAACTTTTTTATTAAAAACTTTATTAGTTAAAATAAGTTTTTTTTTTTTAATTAAATTAAAAATAAAAATTAACTTGTTTTTATAAACTTTTTTTTTTTTTAACGTTAAAGTATTAATTTAAATATTAAAAAAATTTATTTTAAAAAAATAATATAAATTTATAATATTTATATATATATTAAACAAGGTTAATAAATAATATTATAGTTATTTTTTTTAATTAGATTAAAAATTTATATTTTTTTATATATAGCTTAAAAATACCGGCTAATTTATATTACTTATAATATTTATAATAAATAAATAATAAATTAAAAATATAATAAAATACGCTGCTATAATAACTTTAATTATTTTTATATTAAAATTTATTATTTTTATTTATATTATTAATAAAATATATTTTATTTTAACTATTATTATAATAATTATTTTTTTAATATTAGTTATAATTTTTATTATAATTTTTATTATAATTTTTATTATAATTTTTATTTTTATTATAGTTATAATTTTAATTTTAATTATATTTGCAGCTTTTGTTATAATTTTAGTTTTAATTTTAATTTTGTTTACAACTTTTTTTTTTATTATAATTTTAATCTTTATTTTAATTATTATAATATTTATTTTTATTATAATATAAATAATTATTATTATATTAATAATTATTATTTTAATAATATTTATTATTTAACTTTTAGTATTTTTTGTTACTTTAACGCTTTTAGTTAAAATATTATTAAAAAAAAAATTTATTTTAATAAAATAATAACTTAAAAAAACAAAAAATATTTTAATTAAACTTTTCGTTTTTTAAAAAGTTTTATATAAACTTAACGTTTAAATATTTTTTTTTTACTTTATGCTTTAAGCTATATTATATTTTTTTAACCTTTTATATATAATTATATAATGTTTTTTTATTTTTTAAAGCTTAGATTTAATTTAAAATCTTGTTGTTCTACTAATTATAAATATTTTTTATAACGCTTGCTTAATTAAAATTATTACGCGCTAAAATACTATTAACATAAATATATTACAGCTTTTACTAAATATACTATAAAATTATATTATAATTCGTAGCTATATTATATAAAATAAATTTATTTTATAAAAATTTTTTTATTATATATTTTAAACAAGTTTTAAATTAATTTTTAAACTTAAAAAAAACTTTATTAAAACTAGCTTTATATTAAATATAATAATTATTAAAATTAACCTTTTTATTTTATTAAAATAAAATGAAACTTATTAAAAAATAATTAAATAATTTTATAATTTAACTAATATTTAATACTTACGTTTTTTTATATTTAAATAATATATTAATTTAAAATATAAATATATATATATTAATATAAATAATATTTTTATTATTAACAACAACTTTTTTATTTTTAAAGTTATTTTATTTAAAGTTTAAAATATTAATATTATTATATTTAATTTTATAAGTATTACTTTTTATAAATATAAAAATAATACTAAGCGTAGCTTTTCGGTTTTATTTATTATAGTAATATTTATTAAAATTATTATTAAGGTTATTATTAAAGTTATTTTTAAAAGGATTTTCGCCGGATATATTAAAATTTCTGCTTTTAGCTAAAAGTATAATAAAGTTTTATATTTTTTTTTTTTTAAGCTATAAAAAAAATATATTATCCGACTTATTTTATATATTTTTATTTATACTGCTTTAAGTTTTAATATTTTAAAAAATGTTTTAATTAAAAATAATAAACAAAAAAACGTTTTTAAGAATTTAATATTTATATTTTTAAAATTATATTAAACTGTTTAATTTTTAATTTAAATTTTTAACTAGTTTTATAACGCTTTTAATATTTTTAATATTTTTATATAATAATTTTATATTTAATTTAATAACTTATTATTACTTTAAAATAAAATTAATAATTTTAGGATTAAAGTTTAATATTATTAGCTAAAATAATTCCGCGTTTATTATTTTAAATATTAAATAAATTATTCGTTTAAGTTAAAAAACGTTTTTATTAAATAATAATTTTAAAATAATATCGGGTAATAATTTTAAAAAATATAAAATTTTGTTTTTAAATAATATATTTAATAATATATAAAAATATAAATAATAAAATAAACTATATAAAAATAAATAAATAAAAAAAAAAATATAAATACTTTTTATTTAAATTTAAACTTTTTAATTAAAAATATATATATTTTTAATAAATTAATAAATATATTTATTAACGTTTTTTTTTTTATAATTAGCAGTAAAAAAATCCGCAATATTTATAAAATTAATAATAATTTTAATTATTAAGCATGTTTTAATTTAACTTTTATAACTAAATAACTATTAAAATATAAAAATATTTTATTAAGTTTATTTTCATATTATACGTTAGCTTATTTTAAAGTTTCGCGGGAAGTATAAAAATAAAAGTATAAAAAGATTAGTAGCGCTAAAAATTAGCTACATAATATTTACTTTAATAAATTTAATTAGTAGTTTATAGCGTTAGCTAAATATAAATAAACCTATAATTTATATGTAAAATATATATATAAACTAACAAACTACCGCTACGAAAAAAATATCTTTATAACTTTATAAAATTAAAAAAATAATAATTTAATATTATTTTTATAATAAAACAATAATAAAAACACTACTTTAATAAAATAAACTAAAGTAAAATAATAAAATATAAAATTTAAAAAATAAGTCATATATATTGTTAATAAAACTAGCAATATATATAAACTATTAATTATATATAGCAGCTGTTGCTAAATAACTACCCTGCGGAGCGGGGTAAACACTAGTAATAGTAGCCCATTAAAATAAACCTTTTAAGGGTCCTTATTATTATTAAATTTATATAAAAAAAATCTATATAAATAGCGTAATAATTAGTAAATAAATCTAGCATAAGTAATAATAATAATAATTATTAACTAGTTAAACGGATTATATTAATTACCTAGGCCCGATTTTTATTCTTTAATAAAGATTTGTTTATACTTTTTTTAAGCAAACAACGCGGCTGTTTAAAAAGTAGCTGGTATATTTCCGTTTTTTTTATTAAGCTTTTATAGCTATTTAAAAAAAAAAAACTAATAAATTATTTATATTTTACGTACTTATTATTTTAGTTATTAGTTATAATATTATATATATTTAATAAGTAGTAAATAGTAATTAGTAAGTAGTAAGTAATAATAAAAAAAAAAGTTTTATTAAATAAAGGGTTTTAAAAACTTAGGCTTCTTTGCCCCTAGGTTAAAAAAGCCTTTAATATACCGATAGCAAAGTATTTATTAAAGTTATGGACTGCTAAAACAGGTTTAATTACCCGTATAAACTCCACTTTATCACATATTTAAACAGGAGTAATCATTAACCTTTAATATAAGTCTTTAAATTAAATATAACCAGTTAATTTATAAATATAAAAGTATTTAATTTATTATATAAATTATACTAAAATAAATATATTTTTGTTATAATTTAATATATTAAATATAAAAATATTATTTTTATTAAAAATATAATTATTATTAGTTATTTATAGCTAAAAATAACTACTTATAAGTTTTTAGCTTTATTAATATATAACGTTTATAACGTTAATTATTATTAACAACTATTAAATTATAATATTTATAATTATTAACAGCTATTAACTTATACTATAAAAGCAACTAATTTTAAACAACTATTATTACTTTATATATAAAAGCAGCTATTATTATAACTATTATATATTATTAACTATTATTATTTTAAATTATTATTATTAATTTATATATTTTAATACTTTTATATATTTTATTTATATTTATATTTATTAAAAGCTATTAATTTATTTATAAACTAAATAAATTTTTTATTTTAATTATTTTATTATTATTATTTATATATTTTTTTTTATTATTACTATTAATTTTATTAAAAACAGCTTATAAAGTTTTTTAAAACCGGCGTTTTATTGCTGTTTTTTTTTCTGCTACTGCTTTTGCTTTAGTTATTTAAATATTTATTATTTTATTAATAGCTTTAAAATCTAGTAAAAATAATAACATATAAGTAATAAAATTATTAAAATTATTTATTATTATTTTTTTATTTAATATATTTACTTTTTTAATTATTTTATATATTTTTTATTATAATACACTTTTTTAATTTTTTATTAATTTTAATAAAATAGTTTTAAATATAATAAGTTTTTAATTAATAAAATATAATATATTTAATTTATATATTTATTTTTTATAATTTTTTTAAAGCTTTTTTTATACTGTTATAATTTAGTTTTATATATAAATTAATTTATTTTATTTAGCTTTGTTTTTTATTTGTTGTTTTTTATTTTAATTTAATGTTTTTTATTATTTATTATTATTTGCTGCACGTAAATATATATTATTAATCTATAAAAAACTATATTTTTTAATAATTTAAATTTTTTCTTGTTTATTTTTATATTTAAAAATAAAGTTATAAAAACATTAGTTTTTTTTTTTTTCTTTAGCTTGTTAATTATTAATATTATTATTAATTTAAAAAATTTTTAAATAACTTTTAAAATAATAAATATTAAAAGTATATATATTTTTTTATAAGCTTTTAAATATATTTTAATATATTTATATATATTTTATTATATAAATATATTTATTAATATGAAAATATTTATTTTATTTTATATATTATTATTAATATTATTTTATTTTTTAAAACTATTTTTTAATATTATAAATATATTTAATAATAATATATAAAGCTTTATTATTATATTTAAATTATTATTTTTATATTTATTATATTTTTTAAAGTTATTATTATTTAAGTTATTTATATTTTTAGTATTTTTATTATTTAATATTATATATTTTTATTTATTTTATAAAAATAAAATATTTATCATTAAAAATATAAAGTTTATAATTATATTTAATATTATTTTTAAGTTTTATAATAATATTTTTATTTTTATTTATATATTTAATATAGTTAATTATTTAAATACTTTTTAATAAACTAACTATAAACCGGTTAAAAAATTATCTTTAACATAGTTAATTATATTATTTTAAACAGCTTAAAATATTTTTTAACTTAAATAAACTTTATATAACTAAAAAATTTTAATATTTAAAAACTATAGCTTATAAAACATATATTTTAATAGTAAAAATATAATTATATTAATATTTGTTATTTTTTTTAAAAATTTATATATTTTATAACTTTTATAATTATTTAATAATAATATCTTTTTTTAACCCGTTATAACAAACTTTATATAATAAATAAAATAATTAAATTAATTTATTTATTTAATAATAAATATATAATAGTATTATTGTTAAAGTTATTTTTTTTAAACTTTATAAAAATTTAAACAGCTAGAATAATAATTTAAACAAGTATAACTATTTTATTAGCTAATATATATTTAACTATAATAATAAATATTTATAACTCCGGATTAATTAATTTTAAGTTTTTAATTTTATAATATATTTATATAATAATATTATTAATATATTTTAATTAAAAGCTAGTTTTATTTATATTAAACAAGTTTTTTATAATAATTTTATTAACTTTATAATACTGCTTTAAAGCTTTATACTATGTTTTAAAATTATTATAATTATTAGCTAACTTTTATTATAATAATTATAGTTATTTTTTTATTTTTTTAAAAATATATTAATTTTAAAATAAATATTGCTAAGCTTATTAATACTATATATACTTTAGCTTACTATTATTATTATAAACAAGCTTTAATATATTGTTAATTATACATTATAGCTTATAAAAACTTATATAAATGTTTTAAATAATTAAACGTTATAAAAAAATATATAACGTTATTTTTATAGCTTTATTTAATACTATATTATAACCTTTATTAAATTAATAAAAATAATAACTTTAAAACTAATTTTTTATTTAATAATATAAAGCGTTAAAAGCTTTTATAGTAGTTTTTATTGTTTTATACTAGTTTAATTAATACGTTTTAATAGTAAGCGTTATTTTTATTTTAATAATATTAAAATTATATATTTAATAACTATAAAATTATTATAAAACTAATATAATTATTAATAAGTAGTAAAATTAATAATAATTATAGTTTTAACAGGATTTTTTTATTATAATATTAATTAAATTTAAACTATTAATATTAATAATAAATTTAATTAAATTAATTATTTTATAATATAATATATTTTATATATAAATTTAATATAAACATATTAAACTAAAAAAATATAAAAATATAAAATTAACTAACTTAACAAATTATTTAAATATAATAATTTAACTTTTATAATATAAAAAATATATAATATTAACTATATATTATAAATAATAAATATTACTTTTATTTTAATAAAGCTTTTATTAATAGTCACGGGCTAGCTGGCTAACTTTAATAAGTAGCCCCTGCGGGGCCCACCTTTAGTTATATAATTAGCCACCCGTGCACACAAGAATATTTACCCATACAATTTCTACTATAAATATTTCTTTCCTTCTTTATCCTTTAATTAATATATAAATGGGACCCTAACTAAGAGCTTTGCCTCTGTAAAGGATACTAAACATAACATTAATTTAAAAATATTATTAATTATTTATTAATTAATTAATTATATATAATTTAAAAACTTATATTAAAAGTTAATAACTACTTTTGTTTAAATATATAATAAAGTGGAGTTTATATAAGTACTTAGTATATTTTTCCCAGAAAACATAAAAGAGATTATAGCGTTGTTTCTAGCTTAATAATATTAGGAAAATCGCTGATTCTATAAGTATTAAACTCGTTTAACCTTTTTTTATCCTATATTAAAGCATCCCTATAAAGCATAATACTTTATTTCTTCGTTTTTTTTGTTAGCTTACTTACGTTAGCCACACTTTCTAGCTATATTAGCTAATGTGGCGCTACTTCGAGCCGGGGCTATATACCTACCTTATTATACACTAACTCCTTGCTTATATTATTTAGCTTTATAGCAACAACTATATTTAATATTTAAGCTAAAGTATTATAAAACGTGTTATAAACTTTATAACTTAGCTTATTTTTTTATAATATATATAATAACGTTAAAAGCTTAAAATTAAGGTTAGGTATAAATATATTTATATAATAGTCCTTTGCTTTAATCCCTGCTTAATTTAGGTGGTGTGGAGAGTAGATCTGGATAAGTGGCGTAAAGGTTGGCCAACATAGCCAAAAAGTGTGGCCAACGTAGGTAGGCTATCTTTCGTCACCGGCTACAACATTAACCCAAGCACTAAGCCCTACAGTATTATAGTACAAGCTACTAAACGGCGCTAGCCTGTGACATTAGGGGCAGGTTGCGTGCAAACAAGTCTCGCAATTATGACCCAGGGTTTCTGGTCGTTAATTGATGGGACAATTATATACCGTACTAAAACAAGCTAGGTGTAGTAAATAGTTGATTAATAGTTTAATTATTTTTAATTATAAATAAATAGTTTAAAGTTTTAAGCGTTAAAAATTATTACTATTAATAATTTTAAACGTTAAAAACTATTTTAACGTTTAAACTTTTTTAACGTTTAAATATTTTTAACGTTAATTTAACGTTAATAATTTTAAATATTTAAGATTAATTAATTAATAGTTTAATAAATGTTAATTATTAATTAATAGTTTACGTTAATATTAATTATTAAATTAATAAATAAATTATATTTTAACGTTAAATTAATATTAATTAATAATTAAAATAAGGTTAAAATTTAACTTATAAATTTTAAAAATTAAGCTTTAATATTATAAACTTTTTATTGTTTTATTTTATTTTGTTTTATTTTATTTTATTTTATTGTTTATTTATAATATTATAAATAACGTAAATTAATAAATTCTTTTTATATACTGTTTATTATATTATACGCTGCTTTTTTTTTTTTTCCTTTTTTTATACCGTGCTTTTTTTATTAATATAATGCTGTATTAAATAATTATTATAGCTAATATAAACCTAGCTTTAATAGCTGTTTTATAGGAAAAGTTTTTTGTATATTTATTTAGCTAAATATAAGCTTATAATAATTAATAGTTAACTATATATATTTTAAAAACTTTAAAACCTTAGGCCTAAGCTTAAGCTTAAAAAAAAAAAAAATAACCTTTTTGTTATAAGTAATAAAAGTAAATAAGTATTATATATAAATAGCTTAATATAAAATTAGCTTTTTTTTTGTTTTTACGCTTAACCTTTTAAACTAGCTAGAGTAGTTATAGCTGCAGCAGCTGAACTAAGTAAATAATTTTTAAATTAAAATAATCCTTTAAGTTAAAATAATCCTTTAAAAAAGTTTTTTAACTTATATTAATTATATTAACTTGTTATATAATTTATACAGCATAAATATATTATATATTTATAATATAATTTTTATATAAAATAAATAAGCTAAAAGAAAACGCTGTTTAAAAAAAAACGGACTTTTTAAAAAAAAAATTACCGAAATAAATAAACAAAATATAAAAATATTCTATAAAACTTAATAAAAGCACTTTTTTAAAAAAGAAGTTAAAAAAACCTAAATTTAGCTAGTACTAAAAAAAGTTTTTAGGTCCGTAGCTTTGAACTTTTGAATTAAAAAGGAAAATTAGCGCTAGTTTATAGTATATAGCTAACAGCTATAATATAAAATATTATAAAATAATTTAATAAGTTTTAATTATTTACTATACTTTATTTACTTAATTTATTATATTATTATAATAGTTATATATATAAAACTAAAATATTTATTAATTAATATATAAACTTAGTTTAAAAAATATATTAATATTAATAAAACTTTATTTAATTTAAAAAACTTTACTATTATACTTTTAAATTTAATATTATTTATTAAAATTTATTATTAATAATTATAAAATAAGTTTTACTTATTTTATAATTATTTAAAAAATTATAAAAATAAAAAAGCTTTAAGTATAAAAATTTAATATTATAATGGATATAATAAAAGCAGCAGGTTTAAACACCTAATTTACCTATTATTAAGAGCTAATATTTTATATAAAAAAAAAAAGAAAAAAAAAATATAATAAGTATAGAAATTTATACTTAGATATATAGCCCGCGAAGGTATTTATTACAGCAGTTGCTTAGTAAATACTAGCTAGTAAATATTATAGCTCCTGCATGGACCACTAGCTACTTTAGCTATACTAGCTACACTAGCTATACCAGCGCCTAAGCTATAATATTATAGCACTTAAGCTATAACAATCCTCCCCCTGTAAAAAGACTTAGCCTAAGTCTTTCGCCGCGTACAGGGCTTTAAATTTATAAAATTGTATAATTCGCTTGTATAAAAAATTAAATAATAAATCTTTTTAATTAATACTTTTAGGATTAAAAAGTTCCTTTTAGCTGTTAATAATTAATTAGTTTTTAAAGTTTTTTATATTTTTAGTTTTTTTTTAATTAAGCTAGTAGTTAATTATATAACAAGTATTTTTTAATTATAGTTTACTTACAGAACTTTTTATATATTTTTTATAAACTTATTATTACTAGCTAATTATTATTTTTATACTTTATAATAAACTTTTTTTTTGCAGCTATATTTATTTATATTTTAAAATATAATAATAACCCCGCTTTATTTAGATTTTTTTTATAATATTTTTTAATTTTAACTAATAAGTTTTTTAAATTTATTATAAAATATTACTTATTATTATATTTTTAACCCTTTTAAACAACTTTATAGTATAGTTTATAATATTAAATATATAATAAAAAAATCTTTTTTACTTTTTATTTTTTATTGCTTAGATCTAGGTTTATTATTTTTTTAGCAAAACGTTTATATTTTTAGCCTAGTAATAAATTATTAAAATATTTTTAAAGCTAGTTTATATAAAACTATTAACTACTACGCTAGCTATTAAATAATTTTAACTTAAATATATTAAAATTATTTAATTATATTTTAATAATTTTATAATAATTTTTAATTATTAAATAATTAAGCTTATCGTTTAATTAATCCGTTTATTCCTTTTTTTTTTATAAAATATATACGTAATTATATACCGTAAAATCTAAATTGTATTAATATTTATTAGCTTAGTTAACTATCCTTTATTAAGCCTTTTTTATTTATTATTTAGTTATTTTTATATATTTATATATTTTCCGCGTAAATACTTAAACTTTTTTATAATTTAGTTTTTTTTATATAAAGCAATTTATTAAACTTTTAGCCTTAAATTCCTAGTTAAAAGTTATTTTTATTTACTTATTTATTATAACTTTTCGTAGTATTAATCCTTTTAGTAATTTATATAATAATAAAGCTTATATAATATTTAAAACAAAAAGCGCTTATAATTAATCTTTTTAAAAATAACTAATAAATAGCTATAAATATTAATTTATTTATTAATATATAATTTTTACTTGTTTTATAGTTTGCTTATATTCTACTAATAAAAAGTTTAGCTTTACCCTGTATATTTTTAAAAGCTTATTAATAAAGTTTAAAATAAATTAATTACTTTAGTTATTTATAAACGTTTTTAGCTAGTTAAATATTTAATAAAATCCTTAATAGTATATTTTAACAGCTATTTTAGCTGTTATTAAATCTTTATAAGCTGTTATTTATAATATTTTTAATAATTTATTAATTATATAAAAAATTATATTATTTTTATTTTAATCTAGCAAAAAGTTTTTAAAGTTTATTATTAAATATTATTATAAATAATCAAACATTTTTAAAAATATAAGCTTATTTAATATTTTATTATAAAATACTTTTATTAAATAATAAAAATAGTTTATTATATACTATTTTATATTATTATATAGCCCTAGCTACTAGTACTTTTTTATAACTAATTATTAAATTTTACCCCTTTTTAAATATACTATAGCTAGTTAGCTATATATTTTTTTAATAATATATATTTATAAATTATTAGCTTTTAATATTATTAATTTTTTTTTATATAAAAGTAAATTATTAAATATAAACTAGTTAAAATAAATATTATTTTTTATTTATAAGCGTTACTTATTTAAGCTAACGTTTATATAGTTAGTTTTTAATAATATATTAATTAAAACCACGCTTAATAATAATAAAAGTTTTATATTATTTAATATATATATTTTAGCTATACCTAGTAAAACAAACCTTTTTACCGCTAGCTTAAATAAAACTATTATTTATTATTTATTTTATTTTTATTTTTATATTTTTAAATCTTTAATAGAATAAAATAAAATATTTATAATAATATTTTTTAATCTTAATTAATAAATAATTATAAAATTATAATATAAAATTAGTTTAGCTTACTTTATTTATTATAAGTTTAGTACTTTTTTTATACTAAAATATTTTAAAACTATATAATTAATAATAATTATAAAAAACTACTATTTTTATAAACTAATTAATTTAACCTTTTAATATAATAAACTTTTTATAACTATAAATATTTTTTTATTATAAATATTATAATTTAATTCTGTTTTATATAAAATTTTTAAAAAAAAAGCTACTAGCTTTTATAGTTTTTTTAGCCCGTTATATTACGAAAATATTCCAGCAGCTATATTATTAAATATATTAGTTTTTATTTAAGTTTCTGCTTTATATAAAAAATACCGTAGCACCGGTATATTTATTAAAACCTTTTATAACTAGCTAAAAGCTGCTTAATATTTTTTAATTTAATTAAAATTTAAACTAATATAAGTTAAATTATTTAACGGTTTTATTATTTATTTATACTATTTAATAAATTATTAATAAAAATTATAAAACCTTAAAAAAAAACGCACGCTTTTAAAATATATTTTTTTATTTTTTATTAAAAGCTGCTAATATTAAATAATCTTTATTTTATCCGGATTTATTATAATATTTTTTATTTTTATAATAAAACTTAAAAATTTAATTTTAATAATATAAAACTTATATTTTTTAAAGTTAGCCTATAGTTTTATAACGTACAACTATGCTAATATTTTATTTATATATTTATTATATTTTAATTTATTATTTAAATAAATAAAAATATTATTAATATATATTATATAAAATATATTTAAATAAT